>WOGR01009215.1:0-11452 GCA_015342045.1 Leptinotarsa lineolata | reverse complement strand
ATTATTATGAAACCCGACTTAAAGCGAGAAACCTAAATATACTGAAAATAAACACTGGACGAAGATCAATTACATATATTGTACCCAAATTATTCAATCTTGCTCCAAATCATATACAAATGAAATATGTGTTTGGGTTACTGAAAATTTCAGTGATTAAATGGCTGAAAAATCTGAATGAATTCTACAGAATCCACTACTCAATTTTCAAATATATTTCACATTCCTCCCTAGCGTTTTGAATACTTTCAATTCAAAACGAGTTTGTAACATTCATATTTTTTATATGTTCACACATTTGAATTTTTACGTTCCACATGTCCTACAGTATTTACACGCTGAGATATTTCATACTTTTGGATTTTATATTTAATGTGTCTTTTTTGTAGTATACTAAGAATAGAAAAAATAATATCATAATTTTTGATAATATTTAGAAATATAAGCACTCAAATGTTTGCCCCAGTATCTCAAAATACATTATGTCTTGACCATCATCAAATGAATGAATTTTGATATTGATGTTTCGCAGACAAGTTTTTCAAAAACTTGAATGAATCATCAATACCTATATTTCTGCTATAAAAATTCAGTAATAATACTCGCTTTGACAAACCTTTTCTTTTACCTTCATTTATTACCCATTTTTTCATTTTATGTTTTAATCAATACATGTAATTTGATGATTAATAAAACTACTACTGATACTATTAAATTTGTTAACCTTGTGGTAACCAAACAATATGAAAAATTCATGTGATGATTTGAGTAATAAATCCCAGGGATGTTATATCATTGTGGAAATAATGTGAAAAATGTTCAGAGAATTCATACAAATGAAATAACACATGGATATTACGTAAAGTACAAGGAAATGGAACAAAAAGGTTTATAAAATACTGATTGAAGATGATTTCACGGAAAAGTTCTGAAAGAAATTAACTTAGCGTATACGCTTCGAAAAAAAAATACTCAAATAAAAATAGTAGAATATTCTGAATATCTTTGTGGAAAACAAAATTTTGAGATTAAAAGGATCACTTTCCAAAAAAATATCACTTCGAATGCCTGTTGATTCTATAGTGCATTTCTCATTCATTCTTTGAACGGGTCGACTCAAAAAATTAGAGTTTGGGATAATGAAATTATTGCATGCGTACTTTATTTCAAAGTGAAATTTACAGATGAAACTTCCAAGATGGCGACTGGGCGCCATCTAGGAAAAAAAATTGAATAGAAAGAGGGGTCTTGTAACATATACGTTTGAGGCTCCTGACAAATGCTTCACCACCTCAAAATATAATTTCAATATCTTCAACCACTACAAAGTGGCAAAACTTTCAATAATTGCCTGAATACATAGATATTTAACTATATAATATGAGTTAATAAGCTTGAGGTCAGTTCAGAAGATGCTCGAAATGATTGCCTTGAACTTCATGACATATGAACAGCCTCTTCGTCATTTTATCACGCCGAACATTTTCGAGCACAGTAACGTAAATATCTCTACGAATATTTATTATTCTCTGCCGTATATCTTATATTGGAGCAGGTTCAGTTTTGTACACCTTTTGCTCCAAATAGCCCCATGAAAAAAGTCCAAATGTATCAAATCTGGCTACCGAGCTGGCCATTTTGTAGTACTTCGACAGCCAATCCAACGACCAGAAAAAGTAGTATCCAAATAATTTCTTACTTTTCTGGAGTGATGTGGTAGTGCTCCATCTTGTTGGAATACAATATCCATATCGAGTTCATTAGGATTCGCTTCGAAAATTCCAGTGATAAGAAGGTCAACAGTAGTTTCCAGCATATACAGTTCCCCTGTTGAATTTTGATCAATAAATAGAGGTCCTACAATATGGTTTCCAATATTCCTGCCCAAACGTGAATTTTTTCTGTATACTGGGTATGTGTTTCCAGAAAAACATGAGGGTTGGTGTCACTCCAATAACGGCAATTTTGTCTGTGAACATTGCCGTTTGACAAAAAATGTACATTTGTCACTGAAACAAATATCGTGGAGATAGGTAGGTAGGATGCCTTGCATTGTTTTCCGTCATGGTTTCGCCGAATTATGATTTTCGATCGAGGTCATCTTCAGTCAATTGATATACCATTTTAATTTTGTATGGATAATACCTATTTCTCTTCAAAAGTCTCCATGCAGTAGAAGGAGACACCTCGCAAACATTCGCGAGAGAATAAGTAGACTGTTCAGAATTTACTACCATCTCACCAATTATTTTCACTTGCTGTTCTTACGGAATGGACGGATGACCTGGGGGCTTTTTGTTATGTACACTACCGGTAGTTGTGAATTTGGATACAAGTTCCTTCAAATATTTTCTACAGATAGGACGATTCGAAAAACGTTCATTGAAAATCCTTTCGATCTCGTGAAAGTTACGCGTCGCACCGTAAATAAAAATCGCTTGAATTTTCTCTTGCAATGGACGAGAATCGACCATTTTAGAGATTGTTGACGTAGTATCTTTCTACTAGTAAAACCGAAAACTAAATGAGAATATTCTAACGGAACAATGATGTTCATTGTCGTACTGACACTTTTGTCGATTTTATAAACAAAAAATAACTCAAGAAGCCTTATCGGGTTGTTGGAATTGCCATATGGCAGATAAAAAGGAATATTTCCAAAGCTATCGATATTAATGTGTTTGTCTTCAAGAAATCATTAAATGTTTCGCCATTTTGTAGTAGGTGAAGATTTCGATTTCATATTCTAGGATTATGAAGTATTCGTCAGGAGCTTCAAAATGATGTGTTACAAGACTCCCCTTTCCATTTGATATTTTCCAGATGGCGCTCAGTCGCTATCTTGAAAGTTCCATATGTCAATTTTACTTTATAATAAAGTATTTATGCATTAACTTTATTATCCCAAATTTGAATTTTTTGAGTTGACCCGTTCAAAAAATAAAAGGGGGGGACATTAAAGAAATGCACTGTATAATTGATGCAGTATTCCAGTATGATGGAATTTGGATAAGAAATGATGAAAAATGTTCACCAAATATAGAATTATGCATCTAATTCGAAATGATTTTTGATATCAATTTAGAGTAGCTATAAAACAACAAACATCCTTTATGAAAATATGAAATTCCTTCAGATCAACCAAATTTGAAATGGTTGTGATGGAATGAGAAGATATGAGAAAGATCTGAACTATTTAATGCTGATGGCCTGTAAACTTTTGCCATTCTTGAAAATTAGTTCCAAATGAATTACCTGCCAGGCATTGCACTTGGAATATTTCCAGTAACTTTCTACTTTGATGCTTAGTATAGTCGGTGAAGACTTCAGTAGACAATCGTTACAAGTAAGTGGTCCACTGAGACACGAATACAAAGTTTCCAGCAACAAAATCATACGAGTAGAAACCCTAGGTTGCGATTTACATTCATTAAATATTCGAGGCACATTGCAGATGAAATTGGATTATATAATTTCTAGCAACGTACATGAAGAATTCAATTTTATAAATTTGATGATATAAAGTGTGGTGAGATTTGTGAATTTTGATTTCCGAAATGAGAAATAGAAATATATCAAAACTTTTTTGTGACAACTTCGTCCAAACAAGATTTCTACACACATTTAATAGTTTATGGATGAAACTGTAATCATTTGCAAACGGTATATTCCGTAGGGAAAGTGGACGATACTGTGTTTGCATAGAAATATCGTCGAGTTATCTATATGTTTGATAAAATTGATATTGTACAGTGTGTAAAAGCCAAATGGAATAGATGTTCAAAATTTTCCCGGCGAACGTGTTGGCAACATCCTTACCTCAATAAAAACTATCTTCTAACATTATTCAACATATCAGGCGTGACCGACCTAATCGCAAACGGTATTCATTCTTTCAAGTCATTCAAATATAAAGGTTTGGTTTTGTACACATTGCTCTTTACATATCCCCATAAAGAGACATCTAATGATGAAAGATCAGGTGATCGCGCTGGCCATTCAATTGATGCTCGCCTCCCTATCCACCGATTGGGAAATGTTGTATCGAGGTATTGCCGGACATCAACTTGGTAATGTGATGGTCCTCAATATAGCCCATTGTGAGTTCTAAAATTAACAACACACTGTATGTACACGCCTTCAGTGGGGTGTAAGGTCTTGAAATCATTGAATCATTGATCTGGGTATCTGTGACGTTATTCTCGTTGTAGTGTGACTGTACAATTTCATCGCGAATTGTCAACTTTCATAAATTCTTTATTATTGAAATGAACGCGAGTGACGATTTTGAAAAGAATCAAGAGGTTTTCGATAAAGAGTTCGATGCGATTAATGGGATATACGATGCGGTATGTAATGAAGATGAATCTTCTTCAAGTTTTGGTTTGAATATCAAATCAGAAAATTGTGAAACGGAGTATGCTGAATTTGAGGAGAATTTGAATGATACAATTGAATGGTTCTCTCATTATCATCGTGGCACTTGAAGAATCTTTCGTAAGTACCTAGACCTACACCTTTTTTCAGCGAATGTTTCAGAAAATACGATAACCAAATAAAGGTGTAAGACATTTTTTCTCATGGTTGACGAAGTTCATGTGAAAGAGAATGTTTCCAAATGTTCGAAAAATGAATTGAAAGCTCATTTTTTGATATACTTTGTCTTTTTTTCGGCGTGAAAGCCTACATTCCTATATTATACAAGGTGTAACTGAATAAGTGTAAAACATTTTGTTTGTGTTGAATATCCCCTGAAATAATTTTTCATAATTATATTTTGCATTACTTTATTTCGAATATTGAAGTTAAGATTCATTAATAAAATTTGTCTAGTTCTACTCCAGAAGTGTTTATGCCTTTCATTTTTTCATGTACCCCCTCCCCCACAAAACAAAAATATTCGAAGATGTGAATAAATAAAAATTTGAATATTTTCGGGATATATTCCCAAAAGTTCTTCCAGAATATCTGGGATGATATTAGAACTAAAGACGGTCCTAAACTTTTTTGTACGTATTGGGCAAAGCCTACTGTCAGCTTTATACCAGAATGTCATTTTCGAAGTCCCTGAAAACTCCGAATAAAGATCAAAGGCGCCGCTTCGAACTTCCAATTCTGATTGTTTACTATTCTGTCGTTATGCGCCGTTTGCGAGAAGCTTTACGAAGAAAATGTCCGGTATTGTGGAAAACAATCCATTGCTTTTGCCTCACGATAATGCACCTGCTCATTCGTCATTATTTGTTTGTAATTTATTGGCGAAAACACCGTTGTCATGCCTCAGCCACCATATTCACCATGTTTGGTCCCATGTGACTTTTTCCTGTTCCCAAGATTAAAGAGACCCAATAAAGGAAGGCGTTTTGCGACGATTGAGGAGATAAAAATCGAATCGATGAGAGAGCTCAAGAACACACCAAAAAGTGCATATCAGAACTGCTTGAAGAATTGAAAAAACGCTCACACAATTGTGTTATACCTGAGGAGGACTACTTTGAAGGGGACAAAATAGAAATTGACGAATACATAAATATTTTTGAGAAAAATGAAAATTCACCCCATTTTTTGAACACAGTAGTATATCGATGCTAATATTCTGGAATTTTGTGATAAAAATGTCTTCTCTTGACTTTCATTCAGTAGACTAAAATATTCTGATTCCTTTTTTTAATTCCAAGTTGAATACCTTGTTCTAAAACGTCTTGTCATTTGATACATGCACTGGGGTTACTCTAGAGCATATTTGCCATCTATAATAAATCTTTAGATACATCCGGTCTTATTTTTAGTATCTGTTCATCCATCTCGGTTGATAAATATATCTTTCAGATTATTGAGTCAACAAGCTGTATATTTCAAGACTTTATTTGCACTCAGAAGAGACGAGTCAGGTGTTCTGTGAATCGGAGGGTAATATTTTTCTTAGGCAAAAATAAACACTATCAATATGTTTACTCTTGTAAGTTCTGCAGACTTACAAGAAAAAATGGGAATCGCTATGGAAACGTAAATGACAGTTATTGAACTCGTGTTCTTCTGCTGAAAGATAAAGATGGTGTACGAATGTGTAATTGGTATTTCTCTTCAAGAAACTACTTCTATGCTCTTCATTTCTTTGGGAAAAAGTTCTTTCTGTTTGGCCAATATAAACTTTTGGGCAAGAGCCACAAGTCATCTCATATACTTCTGATCTGAAGTTTTGTCTTTATTTACTTAAACTATTATTCGTTCTGCAAGCCACATTCGAGCATTCCTTTTTCAAAACTGGTGGGTTCACCAAAATATGACAATGTCCTATAGCGAACACTATAGTTTCATAAATTAGGGTAGACCTGGTCTATGGCTTGTTTTTGTAGTTTTTGGAAAAAATGGAGTCGATATTATCTACCTTGTAACCGTTGTTAACAGCGATTTGTTTGATGAAATTCAGCTCTATCTGGAAATTACTTTCCGACAGTGGAATTTTTTATAATCATACGTGACCTTCAGGACCTAATTCAGCATCATTCTCACAGATTCAATCGCTGTCACTGGTATTCGTATAACAAGATATTTTTAATTCGAAAGGAAACGTTATTCTGAATTTCAATGAAATCGAAAAGAATACGCGACGTACTGATGATGCACCTAGTCGCATCAAGTAGGTCGGATGCTGGATCTGTGGTCTCATTTTAAGGCACGATAAATTTTAACAACGAAAATCTATTGAAATATACGCGTTTAATAATGTACGTACTCTATTTATATTATCGAACATTGCGTCTTCTATAATTTGAGGATTCATATTTTGTTCTTATATCGATGTATTCAGCTGAAAATATTTCAAGAAATAATTTTCACGAATACCGTTTAACCTTGAAATTTCATCAAATAAATGTCTATTTTTGGATTCGTGTTCTTGCTAAATGAAAAATTTCGTTGAAAAATGAAAATTTATGGATATATTTTTGAGGTCTTGTGCTGGTTGTTTTTGTGCTATTGCTAAATAACAAAGATTCCGGTAATAAATTGAAAATTCATCAATAAAATTTCATGAAATTTTGTAGTCCCGTGGCATTACTTTCGATTACTTTGTTAACCAAATGATAAAATGTTTTTGTAACAATATTTTTCATTTTCTTGGAGGATGTCATGAAATATTGAAATTAGTTAACTGTCAATCTCTGTCTTCCATCATTATGATTTAGAGCATTCCGGATAGTTTAATAAAGTCACTTTCGATGAGAAAAAGTTTACCACAACTCGATAATCAGGCCCCAGAGAGCAAACGAGTTCCTGTAGACATCCGTATCATATTCTTGATGACAAACTATGTTTGATAACGAACCAGAACACGTTTCTCGTTCGAGTTAATCCGATTATTTGATCCCACAAAAGAACTTATTCGCATAATTTACCTCAAGACACCACCATCGGTATCAGCAGTTGTTTGTTTCGAAACTTTTTCTATCTGGACGAAGATCTTCGCTCGCTGTAACAATCTGTCATTTTGAAATTACGGGGCACGTAAGAGCTCGCCTGGCAGCTTTCAGTATCCTAATTAAAAACATGCCTTATCTCTTCGTCTTTTCCACTAACGAGATACGACAACTACTTCGAACTTCTAAGACACTTCAGCACGCCTCACACGTAAATCTTCCTTTCATTGCATATTACGAGGGCACTTTTCAGCTCACTCTATTGATAATAGTGGGAGCGAGCACATTTCCAGAAAAATTCGAGGTCACTGGCAGTTCTATTTTGAAATGATTAACTTCTATGTTTATCTTCTTAAAGGAGTTGTTATTCATAATAATAAATAGTCACATTGTTACACCTTCAGTTTCTGAAGTAAGTGGTACCTCTGAAATTTAGGCAAGTTTATCCAAAGACTCGAAAATGTAACTCAAAACATTCATACATTAATAACACTTCACGACTATTTTGCTGATTTACTTTCCATGTTATTACTGTCGATGACTTGACTGAATTTCTCTTCGCAAGTGGTCGTTATGTAGGTAATGCTCACCACAGCTGCAAACTTAGAATAAATGGAAGTAAACAACTTCATAATCAGATAATTAGGGATAAACTGCTTGCCAATCCCAACGGGTCTAGATCCTTCTGGTCGGTAGTTAAAACTTTACAAAATTCACAATTCCACCACTAACACAAGTGGATGGTTCAATTGCAACAACAGCCATAAAAAAGTAAATCTACTAGATGAACAGTTTGCGTCACACTCCACAGTCGATTTTCTGGGAAAGGCATCACCCACCATTCAACCTCTATTACAAGGAAGAGGTTATTACTTCTTGTTGGAAGATTGCTTGCGTTCAGACTATTTCCAAAAAGGGCAAGATAAAACTTTCAAATAACTATAGACCAATCGTTTTGCTAGCAGTGATATAAAAAATCATCAATAAAACCGTAAACCACCATATCCTTACATATTTGAAGGGCTTTAACATCTTGAGCGATCATCAATATGGCTTTCGGAAACAAAGAACAACAGGCGTCCTTCTATTTTATGTCAACCATGTTTGGAATAACGCAATCAAGAAACATGTAGAGTCAAGAGCTGTTGCGCTTGATATTTCTAAGACCTTTGACTGTGTGTGGCATGAGGGTTTGCTAGCCAAACTTCGATGCTATGGCTTGTCGGATCATTTTTGTGTATGGCTTCCCTGCAAGTGGCCGTCAATGGATATAACTTATATAATTTTAATATCAACGCTGTTGTTTTCCAGGAACCCATATTGTCTCCAACCCTTTTTTCATCGTATATCAACCACTTATTGGAAAAATTCTAATATATTGCTTTGCTGACGACAGCACCCTTGTCTCGTCATTCCATTTGGATTCCTGCGGATGCACATCTTCACCGGCAGCAAGAGGTTGCATATCTTAATGAGGATCTAGATGGGATTTCAAATTGGGGTGGAGGTGACCAGGTTCAATTCGATACCACAAAAACCCAGGCATCGGTTTTCTTCATAAAGATGAATATTTCCGAACCGTATAGAATGATGTCAGGACAGACAATTCCGCTATCTGCTTCGATAAGTTTGTTGGGGGTTAAAATGAAAACCAACATGTTTTTGGCATAATTATATCGCTGAAATTGCAAAGGCTGCTTCTCAAAAGCTTGAAACACTGTTCCGACCAGAAAACTTTTGATATTTTATAAAGCTCAGATTAGATTCTCTTTGGAGTATTGTTCTCATGTATGGAGCTTCGCCCCTAGGCATACACTGAATCTGCTGGCTTCCTTCCAGGAAAGAGCCATCCGCCTGATTGGTGACATGAACATCACTTGCCACCTTGATAGTCTAGAACATCGAAGAAAGGTTGGAGATTTATCTCTTCTATAGATACTTTCACGGGAGGTGTTCAAGTGACTTGGCACATTTGATTCCAACAAGAGCGGTACATATCAGAAATATGCGACGGACTCAGTACTTTGTTAAACTTAGTACATCACAGTTTAAGAACTCATTTATTTGGAGAACTTCCTTAGAACGTTTTTCCGAATGAGTTTGATCTTCAGCGATTCAAATCCAACGTGAATCGCTACTTTCGCACAGGCACCGCTCTAAGAGCGCCTCAAGGATTTTCCTGTAGTGCTTGTCCTTCTGCTGGCCGTGAGAATATCTCATCATCGCTTCCAGCACACTTATTCCTTCCACGTTTATTCGTCTATGATTCGTAGTATTCCTACAGGATGTCATGCCCCTGACACATTTTGTAGAGTGGCAATATCGATTTTGCGATATTCCTGTCCAATCGTTTCTTCATCTTGTATCTGGTGATCTGTAGGCATTATCTATCGTATTGATCATTGATGAATACACATAAGGTTTCTTCGTTCTAACTTTCTACAAAGTGTAAACATCATCATATGCTTCCTCACATAGTAGTAGCTCTCTGGAATTGTGCCAGATGCCTTTGGTGGTAAAGTTTTTTCCAGCCAGTTTTTTCTACCATGAAGTTTCTGCAGCACATTTTGCCTTCACTAAGACCCTGTGCAGTACGTCTTTGCCCTTGCTAAGACACTCTGCATCACACTTTGCTCTCGCTAAGATCATATGCCTCATATCTTCGTTCTCACTCAGACCATATGCAGCACATTTTCGCTCTCGCTAAGATCATACCATGGTTTTCTTCTCTGGATTTTTTCACTTGCAATGCAATATACCATGACGTAGGCATAGAACATTTCAATAGGTCCAGTAACTATTTACAACTGCGTTTTGCTCGTGGATTGGTGCCAATAATGTGAAACTCTCCAATTTGAGCCAACTGTGAATAAACTTCAGAATGATCTTTCTTCTGGCTTTTTCTCATCTCATCTAGGATCAGTCTCTCGGGTGTTAGCGACCTCTCGTCTATCCTCGAAGCATGATCCTTTCTTTTGATCTAGAAGTGTCGTTTCTCCGCTGAGAAGAGGGTAGATCCCTTAGTATACTTCCAGGATCTGACATTTTGAGCACGTTGGCAGGTGTCCTGGAATTACAAAGTTGTAACAGACAAAATCCTGTGTTTTCAAATGAACATCCCGAGTTCCCAAATCATTCGCACCATTACGAGGCAGTTCATAAACGCTTCGTTTCTGTCCTTTTATGCTTTGGATAATGTCGTGTCTGTATATACTACATTTTCATTTTTTCGAAAATAACTTTAGATGTCGAAATTTCGGAACTTGCAACATCTTGGTGACCTATGATCCCACACATGAATATTTCTTTAGAGCTAGGGGATAGACCAACATGATTAGTTTCTCAAAAACTGTTTTGTTTTCTCGCGAAGTCTTCTGAGTTGGCTACGGTATAGGTGCTCTCCCAGTACTACTTTCCGAATTGCGTTTCTAGAACTGATGCAATCCTTGAATATTAGTTTTTAATACTCTTCGAAAATTCTTCTTGAAGAAGAAATAGTACATTTCAATAAGAGAAAAAGCATTTTGTGTGGCTCGCCGGATTCTGAGAAGTTTCCTTCGACACGTCAGTGTCAAGTCTGTTCGAGAAATGGTGGTGACTCCAAACAACAGATCTCAAAATGTAAACTGCTAACTATTTCATAAACATCTATGTAGAAAATGTTATTTTTTTATCATTAATATTAGGTGCTCTCCCAGTATTAATTTCCAAATTGCGTTTCTATAACTGATGCAATCCTTGAATATTAGTTTTTGATACTTTCCGAAATAATCTGTCGCATTTTTAGGGCTTCTATAGCTTTTACTGCCACCAGAAATGAAAATAATCATCGAAAATTCTTCTTGAAGAAGAAATAGTATATTTCAATCAGATAAAAAGCATTTTGTGTAGCTCGCCGGATTCTGAGAAGTTTCCTTCGACACGTCAGTGTCAAGTCTGTTCGAGAAATGGTGGTGACTCCAAACAACATCGATGTAGAAAGTATTATTTTTTATCATTTATAATTTATTTTTTGGCATTTTGTTTCATTTTTA
>WOGR01009213.1:0-11454 GCA_015342045.1 Leptinotarsa lineolata | reverse complement strand
TTCGAAAGTCTATCGCCTTGTTAGATCGCTCCACATACCGCACTGTTACTTTTACTGACTGTTTTGATAGGCGGATGGATAGCGCTTATATTTGACATTGAAGCTTCGGTAGCGGTATTCTCGTCACATCTAGAACGCCGGCGAACATCATCGAAGAATGGCGAAGAATGGCGGACTGAGCGCGCTCTTAGCCACGTCACAGTTGGTTTATGGTTACCAGTGGCGACGGGCGTTATTTTTTTTAGGGCATGATACATAACAATACCACATTTCTGTCCATTATTACATGTCCTAAAACTACAAAAACTAGTTCTTCATTTTTCATAGGCTTTGCCTGTTCATATTCATCTATTGTATCATGTACTGAAATGATACCATTCTCCTCGGTGTTTCTAGCTCATCGTCCATTCTCAACATATGGAACCCATGATTCAATTAAATCAATTGTACATATCACTACACTGAAGTTCAACCTGTATTGAATTTTCGAAAGGAAAGTTTTAAGGGAAGTGGATTGGAAGGCAAGAACCAGTATAAACTGGCTACTACATCACCTGAGTTTTCACGATCATTGGGACATTTGGTGTATATATTTTTGTCTCACAGAGTTATCCCCTTTATGATTTACGCGACAGAATTGTAAATGAGTGACGTGCAGAGACTTCACAAAAGTTAAGTAATGTTTTGGAGATAAGGTGGACACACTGTTAATGAAATATAATTATGACAAAACTAAAAAATGCATACAAAATCTTAGTTTCATTAGAGTAAAAATGGTGAATATATACCTAGCCCACTTGAGAAAATTCAGAACCAAATATGTCGAATTTATGGAAAAACACAAATATAATAATAATAATTCCGAAATGCAATGGCACAATTATGTTGCTGGAATTGTAAGGGCTGCTTCCCAAAAGCTTGGAACACTATTCTAAACCAGAAAACTGTACAAACCTCAGCAACTTTTTATGCTTTATAAAGCTCAGATCAGACCTTCTTTGGAGTATTTTTTTTCTTGCGGCATCAACTACTGGGTTATCAGCCGCGTACTTGCTATTTGTACTCCAAATTTCAGTTGGAGTATTGTTCACATGTATGCAGCTCCGCCCCTAAACATACCCTGAAGCTGCTGGATTCCATCCAGAAAAGAGCCATCCGCCTGATTGGAGACGCAAACATAACTTCAAAACCTTGATAGTCTGGAACATCGAAGAAAGGTTGGAGATTTGTATCTCTTCTATAGATACTTTCACGGGAAGTGTTCAAGGGACTTAGCACATTTGATTTCACCAAGAGCGGTGCATATCAGAGATATGCGACGGACTGTGGCTGCTCATCGTTTTGAAGTTCAACTCAGTACACCTCAAACTTCGATGTTTGAAAACTCTTTCATTTGGAGAACTGCGTTCATGTGGAATGAACTTCCTGAGAACTTTTTTCCCGTTCGTTTGAAGGTGAGTGACAATGTTTCGAGGTGAATTTCATCAGTTCGGACCTCCATTGTCTAATATTGTAAAAAATGATTTGAAATCCCTGAAATAAACAATACAATTGAAAATTGAAAGAGTAGCTAAAATGGCAAGTATATTAAGCAAAAAACCTGAAAAGAATTCACAGTGAAATAAAATTGAACAAATAAAATAAAAATAAAAATAAATTAATATAATTAAAAATTAAGCGATTTTAAACCACGTTACTTCACGACGTTTCGATTGTTAGGATCCACAATCGTCTTCGGGTGATGGATTTGATCTCCAGCGATTCAAATCTAATGTGAATCACTACTTTCGCACAAGCACCGCTCTTAGAGCGCCTTGAGGTTACTCCTGTTGTGCTAGTGTTTTTTCTTAAAAAAAAACAATGTTTTCTCAATCCCCTTCAACTAAATACTTATTTGTTTGAGGATATCTTGGTCACTACTGAACATATTTTCACATTTGTCGTAGTTGGTTTATTATTTTGTTTGTTATGAATTAGATTTTTCAAGAAAAAATTTTGTATATTCATTTATTCAATTCGTTTAAAGTAAATGATTTGAATGCAGCACATCTATGGCACAAATATGTATAGATAAACCTTGAGGCGCTCTAAGAGCGGTGCCTGTGCAGAAGTAGTGATTCACATTGGATTTGAATCGCTGGAGATTGAATCCGTTGGGAAAAACGTGCTCAGGAGGTTTATTCCACATGACCGCCATTCTTCAAATGAAAGAGTTTTGAACAGCGAAGTTCGAGGTGTACTAAGTTGACCTTAGAATGATGAGCAGCCACAATCCGTCGCGTGGAGAAAACCGATGCCTGGGTTTTCGTGGCATTGAATCGAATCTGGTTACTTTCACCCCAATTCTAAATTTTTGAACGCGGTATAAATAGATATTCCATTGAATTATACCGTTAACAGACACATTGCACCCATCAATAGGACCGACTTGGCTTTTTCCATAGAAGTTTGAAGGGCATGTTAGAGGGGTTAGTCGTGATATTCTTCAGTTTAATTCGAGAGCGCGTTGATTGAAAAGCTATACAACATGGATGTTATTCGGGAACCGTGAAGTGTCCAAAACTGTCAGCATTAAATATAAATGAAAAACAATTGTTATGAATGTTCCCAATTCTTTCAGGATACAATATCCACCAGAAGTGAAAAGTAATAGGAAAGTAGTGCAAAAATGCGTGAGTATGACCGATGTCAATAGATCGACAATTTTAAGAATTCTTAAGGAACTCAACTAAACCACAGCTTTTTGGAACCGAAAGTATCCACTGGCAGAAAGTGTTTGGATATCGACGAAGTAGTCAAGAATTCTATCAGAACAGTATACTCTTTTTACACAAAGAACGAAATAAAGTTTTGTCAATTATTCGTGTTTTTCCTGATATAAGAAGAACTAAATCATAGAAGATATCATAAGAACTGAACTTCACCGTTGAAAAACAAGATAGAAAGAGCATGTCAATAGAGAAATCAGAGATTGTAGAATGGAGAAGAAACTATTTGAGAGACATAAAGAAAGCCAGAACACTGGTCAAATCTATTTTTATTTGGATGAAACGTGGGTCAATGAAGAAGTAGAAGACAAGCCTTCATGGAAGGTTGGTCCACTGGTTTTAAAATTCCAGTTAGAAAAGGCATTCGTCTGATCATCACTAACATAGGCCGCAGTGATGGATTCGAGAAAGGGAAGTATCATAAAGAAATAGGTGCCACAGTATCCGAAAAATGGTTTAGAAACATACTTGTTAAACTTCCGCAAGGATCCGTAGTATTAATGGATAACGCAAGTTACCACAGTAGACGAGTGAAGAAGCTGCCGACATCGTGTGGAAGAAGGCAGATACTACTGAGTGGTTACGAATGAAAGCTACTTCTTTTGAATCAACTATGTTGAAAGCGGAGCTCGTCAACTTGGCTAAACGTCATAAGTCAAAATTCATCAGGTATGTCACCGATGAGATGGCGAAGACTAAAGGAATGTCGGTTTTTCGGTTGCCGCCTTATCACTGTGATTTGAATCGAATAGAGTTGGTTTGGGCCCAAATTAAAAGATTTATAGCAAGGGATAACAAGACTTTCAAACTGTGTGAAGTAAGGAAATGCCTATATAGTGCTTTGGAAACAGTCGACCAAGAAGCTTGGGAAAAATGTATTCACGAAACAAGCAGAAATTTAGGATCTGGATGATCGCATAGACTCATATCAGAAAAAATAGTTCAATGTGCAATTACAATTATCAAATAATTGTTATCTACGGAATTTTTTTTAACCAAAACTTTTATCCACGTAAATTTTCCATTACCTTTACCCTGGTGGAAATAAGTGCGCATCACCATTTCCGACAAAATCATCACAAATTCTATTTCTTCTATCTTTCAATATGAATAACTTTTTTCTAGCTACTTTCGATATAGCTGTATGCGATATACAAAATTATTCATTTCATTGTTCACCAAACACAGGTAGGCTTTTCGATTTTCCCTGTAACTTCATACAAATTCCTATTTCTTCTGAGGTGCATACATCCGTACAGTATTCCTTATTCTGTACAGACAGTTCGTTATTATGAGTATTTGCTAATCATTCTGTGTATTTGAAGTGTTTGAAAATTCTACTGATCATTAGGTAGGAAACCTGTCTTTGTGTATCGTTTCACTTATCGTTTTCTAACCATTCCAACTGATCGCTGTAACGCTGTTACAAATTAAAAAAAAAGTTTTTTGAATTTTTATGTGTTTGCCTATCGATGAACGAATATATATGAGAACTTTTTGCTATCAGGAAATCTGAAAATACTCAAAATGGAATACTACTTCGAAAATATATTTTCCTCGCTAAAATTTATCCAGTTGAAGGTGATTTGCTTCTGCTACGTTACATGGCTGACGGGATTTCGAATTCCAACGTTGCCCCCTAGGTGTCCCGATGAGTTATTTACATAGTTCACCCAGAACAAGGAGCTGCTGTCCATAGCAGTCACTTTCGAGAGGGCTTTTTTCCAGTTTGTATCTGAAAGTTATTTTTTTGCATGAACCACACATCTTTGTACAGAGTTCATGTTGAAATTAATTGCTTTTTCCTTTTTTTTTTTTAAGATTCCTACTTTTTTGTATGAAGAAAGCCAAAACATAAAAATCAAGAAACTGACTATGTTTAAAAAACGTTTCGAAACATGAAATAGGCCCTTTACTTCAAATGTCAAGCCAAAAAATATTTTGCAGTATCTTGGAAAAACCTTACTTTTGAGTTCAAAGGAAACTATGAAGAAAACGCATGATATTTTCCGTCATAGATCCGTGGGTTAAAAAAATAAATGGAAAAATATTAACCCAAAGCATTATCTTTCAAAACTTCTGCTTTCCAAGATTATCTGTATATGTATATTACTATTATCACTATGGTTTTTGTATAAATTGAAAGGGTATATTTTGAGGTGAGAATAATTTTTGGAAAAGTTTTTGTATATTTTATTGATATACAAATTTCATACTTCAATTAGTATAAACGTATAAACGTTAAGTTTTACCGAAGTTATTTGATTTGAATAATATAATTGAATTGAAATACGGATGAATATATCAAACGGTGGTAATCGATACATTTTCAAAAAATTATAGATTCTGATTGTGCAACGAATAAAATCCCATTAGTTTCACACTCATGTTCACATTATATATCCATAATATTTATGCCAAAAAAGGTCCTCACGACGCTACAAATTCTATTGAATCTTGGAAGTCTTCATTTCATTTTCCTGTTTTCCTGCAAACTACATAACTTTCTATTTACGATTATGTTTACAAAACCGTTGATAAATAGATTAATTGCCGCCACAATTTTCTGTACCCGAACGGACAATAAATCCCAGAAATATGTCCAATAAAAACACCAATTCCTGCCGGCAACATCTCATCTAAACGATAAGACCGGTAGGGAGTATTTGTGTTTAGTTTCTCGAATTCCTGAATGTAAGATGGCAATCCGGCAGGATGAGGCCGCGTATCCATAGCAACCCCCGCCCGAATCTTATTGGACCGACGTCCTCTCCGTTGTTCCTGCGGAGTTTTCCCTTCTTTCCATCCTCCTCCTGGAGTTGCCATCGCGACATATTTTCCACCGGCACAACCAAAGATAACGTACACCGTGAACCAGTGTCGGACTAGCTCTATAATAATAAATAACTACTGAAATAAATAAGTTTTTATTAACACGCCCTAAAATGAACAAATAAGTTTCAAATTGATCAAGATCAACCAGTATATTACATTGCAGAATTTATATGTTACTTGTCACAAAATTTACCTATTTTGTAAAAAACAATTTTTTTCGAACTACCCATGTCATGGTCATGTTATAATTCATAAAATAAACTAGTTTGCCATTTTGAACAGTCCGCTAAATTGGACTAAGTATTGGACCAAGTAAGTGCTTACAATAAAACTAGTACACTATTTTGGGCGGTCTGGCATATTGAATTTAGTACAAGTGACGTCATGTTATTTTTGCTATTCTTTTCAGCAAATCGTTTCGTTAGATACCCATGTTATAGAGGCATATAGAGAAAATAATCCGTCATCATTTTGGATATAGAATAAATAGCATCTCTTTGCTCATCCTGCATTGTCAGCCAAATTGAACGTGTACGTAAAATTTGTGCTCAATTGTTTAGATAAGTTGAGAGCATACAAAGCAAGTAGAGTAAAAGCTTGAGTAGTAGGCAATACTTTTTTAAAAACAACCAAAGTATAGACGATACCGTTTTCAACTTCTTTACAAGGTTTACAGAGATATTAATTCTATAACCAGCAGTTGTATTCTGTGACCTTGTTGATTATGGAATTTTACTGCGGGAGGTGCAATATTACATTACACGTAAGCATTCGGTATTTCGAACCATACTCACTGCACCGAAAGCAGTTTGTTAGATTTTAACAGATTCTAATGTGAAAGAAATCAAATAAGGTGTCCCTCAAGGTTTCACTTTGGTACTCCCTTGTATACAAATCAAATCATTTATTATTCATAGGAATTGCAATGATAAGTATTAAATTTGTCAATATACCTAAAAGTATATGGATGCAATAGTTACATATTTTGTACAAAGACAAACACACCACTTAATAGGACATACAAATAGAAGATAAAATGAGAGATTTGAATGAAATATGAAATAAAAGAGATAATAGGAGAAGTAAATTCATTATAATATTTTGAATAAAATGAAAGTGGAGTGGAATGTGGAGCTGATCCTCAAAATATTCCTCAAGGGAATAGTAGGTTATGATGGCCCCTTTTTCAAACTTAGTGAGTGAAACATTTGGAATATATATTTTGTTTGAATTTCATGTGGTATGATTTTGAAATTATCTAGATTATTGTGAATGAATCTTACAGCATTTAGAATATCAATATCAAATATCGATTGTATTCTATGAGCCCTAGAAAAAAAAACGACAAGAATCTGTAGATAGCAAATCAAATATACTGTGAATAACTACTCACATATCAAATATACTGTGAATAACTACTCACATCACCCCATTTGTAGATAACATCAAGTTTCTGAAAGACTAGTGCAAACTAGTGCAAGATTCAACTGATGACATTGAAAAGTTGAAGATCTGGTGCGACTCAAACAAGTTTTCATTGAATTTAAAAAAAACACATCCCCTTATCAGCACGACAGATTACCTGAATGATTACATCCTTGACATCACATTGATAATAAATCTATATTCGAGGAGGATATAATCCGTATAAATGAAATACTCTGTTTCAGCTGTTTCATTATCAAGACAGTTTCAAGAGAGATAGTTGTAATATTCGAAAGATCTGATTATTTTGAATTTGTAGATACACATATCAGATATGGCACTACTTTATGGAAATTATATAGCAAAACATATTACAATTTGTTTTTGTTTTGTCCGGTATGTATACAGGGTAAAGTTCCGAAATCCCTGCAGAACGAATATTCAATTAACAACAAATACTCACTGTGATTAAACAGTTTCATTTAGCTTACCCTGTTTGTTTGTCAGTTTGAGGCAATTTTAGTAATTGCAGTTTGACCCCCTTCCTTTCGAAAGATATATCTGATATTCGGTACACACATTTAGTTTTGATGACAATACAATTTAATAATTCCTGTAAATCCAATATGGCCACAGCTACAAAATGGCGGATCACATATTTTTCCATAATTACCTCAATATGGGTATCAAATAACAGGGCTTGACTAGTGAAATAGTAGTACACTTTGGAAAATATGCAATTTCAAGATGGTCGAGGCTAAAAAATGGCGAATTACATATATATTTATAACTAACTCACTATGGGTATCAAATGACAGGGCTTGACTAGTACAATAGTAGCACACTATGAAAAATATGCAAATTCAATATAATCTATACAAAGAACTTCGTCAACTCGAAATCGGGATACAAGCATGGATCTCCCACTCAAGTCAAGATTTTGTATAGTATCGCGGCGTTAAGGTGGCTAAAAATGATATGTCGTTAGCGATACACTACCCAAGTTAAGGCAAAAGATCAAAACGTGCCGAGAACTATGTGGCATTAGGGTGGATGAAAATTAAAAACTAAAAACTTGAAAATGAATTAAGTAAAAAAAAATGGTGTATGTTAAACGGTTTTATTGAAAAATGTACTAAGAACTAAAAATAATTCGGAAGGTACTAGTAGCAGTCACCACAACACTCTCCTCAACAATCTACGGTATTGATCAGATTGAAAAATAATTGAATCGTTGGGTGTAGTGTTTATATGTATATTTACTCAGGTTACGCTACGCCCAACAGTTTTATTATTTTTTATCTGATCGATACCGCGGTGGGGAGAGTGGTGTGATGACTGCTACCTGGGACCCTCCGAATTATTTTTCAGTTTTTCGTGAATTTTTCAATGAAACCTTTCAACATAAAAATTCCTCTTAATTTTTTTTTTCATATTTGAAATAGTAGATCTGATACGTAAAAGTATAACGTATTGAAGTAATAATTTATTGTTAGATTTGCACGTTTACAAAACAGCAACACGTGTTGCTGCATGTAATGTATTAAAACCATTTATTACCTATTGAAAATTCTTTGTCTACGCCTATGTTGAATTTATGATTTTTTTGTATTTATTGAGGAATGTATATTTTATGTTTTACCTGAGTACCGGAGATTATTCATTCCATGATGGGCTTTGGTCTTTTGAAAGCATAGTGTGTCAATACAATCAGTGTTTCATTGTCTCTTTTGAATACTACACTACTAATTTCAATTCACCACTGAAATGGAGATGAATAATTCAATAAATTTTCAATACTAATACTGAATTTGATAATAAACCTGATTTTCAGTTTTCCACAACCGTCTTATAAAAAAATGTTCATATACACGTATAATTCCTCGACACATCCCTATTAGTATAAAATATGCGAAAAGGGACAGACTATTGAATATTCCACTGTCAGAATGTTATTTTCAGAGAGAACTGAGTTTTATCAAACAAATTGCTGTCTACAATGGTTACAAGCTAGATATTGTTACTCCATTCCTTCCAAAATACTACGGTAACAAGCCATTACCAGATCTACCCCAGTTCAAGAAACGACAACGAGCGTCATGAGATATTGACATTGACAGAAGCAACAGTGATGTCGCATGTTTCCAAAAAAGAAAGACTTGGACGTGGCTCACAAAATGAATGATAGTTCCAGCCAATTTATTGAAAATAATAAAAATAAAACTTTATTGATAGATACGGAGTCTATGAGTTAACTTATGGTTCTTGCACAAAACTTAATATTGACTAAGCAGGAAGAACATTTTCCTAAAGAAAAAAGCAGGACTTTCCAATTCGTTTATACTTGAACTATGCTAAATTATTAGTCGTCAAAAAGGTAAAAGGCATTAGGTAGAATTAAGATAATATAAACATGCCTGAGAAAACTATTGTAAAGCGAAACACAAGTTCTCAAGTATCGACCAATTCCATCACATAAAAGTAAAACTATTCTTGAAAACTCTAATCAGTCGCACTACAATACACAACTTGATTAGACTTTCTCTACCTTCGACAATGATGATAAAAGATTCATTTATGTACAATTAAATGAAAATGAGTCTGAAAAGTAATTCTTTTGAGATTTTCAGGGAAAAATTCAGCGATATTCTCAATGATTGAGTATATTGAGATTTGAATAGGTTTTTCAGTAACTCTATTATAAATTATAGGGTTTACTCATACCCATAGTATATATCTTTGAAGTGATATATATTTTCAAAAAAACTTTCAATTTGTTCATTACCTAAGTTATTTTTGCTATAAATAATTGACAATAATCTACTTTATGTGAGGCTCAGTGGTTATTTTCGTATTGTTTTCAATATAGCCCTCAAGCATTTGTCTACAGCAACTTGTTTCCTTCATAGGACAATAAACGTATCTTTCTTTCTCTCTCTGGCTGGGCAATAATCTGCGCAGTACCCCGACCTAACGTTTTAGAGAGAAATGAAGCAAATTTAAAAAAAAATGATCTCTGAAACTTTCCACTTTTGAAAGGATTTTTCGATGTGGGAAAGTATTAAACCTGTTCCGAAATACATATCTCAACATTTCCAAAGTAAGTATCCTTAAGTATTCCAATGAAGGTACTACTAAAGAAGGTTACTCAATCAACTAGATAAACTCAATCTGGTTTCAGAAAAACAAATATGGCTGTGTTACAACTTGAATTATATTAATTTTATATGATACTGGAAAAATAACTACACCTGTAGCTTATGATTGCTCGAAGTTATTCGATGTCATCAACCACTATCTGTTGAAAGCATTTTTGAATCACATTGGATTTAATTAGTGCAAGGCTTCCATTGAGCAATTATGTGACTAAACAGAATTCAAGCGAAATTATCATTTATGACAAATTACCGATAAACAGAACATTTTTCTTTGTGAAAAATATAATGAATTTACTCAATTCATCATCAGGGTGAAGTAGAAATTTTTCTCTTCGTACACCTGTAGAAAGTTCCCATAACAATTTTTTTCAGATTGCGAGAGGTGAAAATTCGCAAACCGGTTATTGAAAAATTCTGATTTCTTAAAAAGACTACTTCTGTTTGAATCGTTTTAGTTTGACAAGATGATTCACTCGCTTCGGAGGGCCACCTGCCGCTGGGCCTTCCGGCCCAGTCCGACCCTGCCTTGAACCCTAATAAATAACACTAATTAAATAATAAAATTCGACTGGAAGAGACGGGACGAGAACAAAGAACGAAAGAGAAATAAAGAATCCCTTTTTTCAAATTACGTATTCAAAGGAAACAAACTCGAAGGGGTCCCGAAAGAAACTCTCTCGTCATAAAAGTTCCGCGGCGAAAGAGGAATACAATGAAAAATAATAAAAGAGTGTTCACTTTTGAAATTAATGATTTATTGCGGTGGGAGACCAAGATGGCGTGCCGGATTCTCCCGGAGTCGAAAGTTGGAGGGTCCGGAAATGGCGGCCAAGAGAGTACGGTCTTTCGATTCCACCTGAGAATGGTTAATCGTTGCCTTACATGACTCGAATTGAAAAAATAAATAATCGTTTTTGTCGGTGATTTGTCAAAACATTGAACTTACTGATTTGAAAAGTTATATTGAATTATGATGCGGTGACTTGAATTGATGGATAGGTAAAATTTAAAACAGAACAGTAATAATACTTCATTGATCACTTCTATACTGATCACTTGCAACAAATCTGATCTCTTAGTTTGCTTTCAGTCGATGCACGATACCGCATCAGATTTTTAAGGAATGTATCCTTAAGTAAAGCGATTTTTAATTTTTTGAGCGAAAACTATGCGTCGGAAAAAGAAAACCCAGCAAATCAAATGTGCTCAAAAATGTATGGAGATTTTAAATATAATTTTTATTTCAAGATAAAGCAGTGGCGTAGCAG
>WOGR01009212.1:0-11456 GCA_015342045.1 Leptinotarsa lineolata | reverse complement strand
TACTGTATACTATACACGTTTTAAAACAGAATTTGTAGACTTCGATGTGTAACAAACCGTTGTCGAAGTGCCAAAATTCTCAAATATCGAGCATGATTGCCGCCTTCACGAAGGCCAGATCCGTGTGATGGATGTGTGGGACACTTCGAATGACGACCAATTCGTCGGTAACTCCAGCCTTCTTTCAAAAATATTAGTGCTTGGGCACATTCATCACCGGTTAAATTACGTGATTGACGCTCCATAATGAACACAATTAAGAATCCTTCACAAGTAAACAGTAACCGAATGAGTACACGTCTTGAATTCGTTCAGATTTGCGAAGTCAATATATACATTCCGTGGTTCTTTTTATATTTTTGCAAAAAAAACCTAAAGCACTGAACTGCAGTCGAAACATATCGCATTCATAAATCGCATATACAATGGATTTACCAAATGTAACATTGTAGTATGAGTTTATTTCAACGCCAACAAAATATTTTGAAATTTCAATGTGGTGAGCTGATTTATTGAAGGAGTGTAGAAACATCCTCAGTGCCTTTTTGGAATGTGCGACTCAAAACCTTTTTAAGCAGTGAATTCTAAACTGACACCAGTTGGTGGCTATAGTAGAACCCCAGGATGATTATATATTATATGTGTTGTGTGCTCTCTGTTCAATATTCTCTGTTCTGTGTTCTCTGTTCTAATCTGAGTTTTGTGTCTGTGTTGTTTTGTGTTTTGTATTTTTCGTTAGAGTCTAGTATCTCGTGTCTAGTATCTAATGTCTAGTATCTAATGTTTAGGGTCTAGTGTTCAGAGTTTAGTGTCCAGTGTCTATCATCTAACGTCTACTGCGTTTCCAAACGGTGGTTTTCTTTGTGGTACTCCATCATCAGCCACTGTTAGTTTAAATTGTGTGATGAATAAAATGTAGACACAAAGACATTGTTCATTTAGTGAATTTTCTCCTAGGTAGAAATATTATCAGGTGTTATGTAAAATTGAATACTATTATATTCACAGCAACTGAAGACTACAAAACAGATAACTTTTAACAAACAGATTATTTATTTTCAATCCTATCATATCTCATGTACACTTATATTGGTCGGTTAGTTCAAATCAGGGTTGCCACTTCCATTACTTCTCTACTGAATTTATTACTACTGGACCACATTCACTTCGATTTTGAGCCGAAACAAATATCTTTATCAAATTGGTAACCATTTGAAACTAATTTGAATGCCCGAGATCACTAAGCGGCAATCCCGACATCAAAGGAAATGGGCGGAATTTCTCATTACATATTTTATTTATCTGTATCCAGAGTTGTGAAGTATTCGATTATGTTAAACTTTGTATATCTCATTTTTGATGGATCACCGTATGAAATGAAACATTAATAAAAATTACCTATACAACAGCGGGTAAGTGAAGACGTAATAAGGAATGAATCCCGCGTACCTTCGACTAAGAGAACTGAGCCAGCGTTATTAATTACGTAACCCGGATAATTTGCATTTATATTTTATTCATTTATTTACTTTTATCGTCCCTGAAAAGCACCCATACAGTTATAAAATTTGAACACATGAATGGTTATCGGATGTGTTAATATACAACAAACTGTTTTAACGGATTTTTAATAGATTTAACAATTTTGGATGAATCAATTTACAAGCCGTTTTTTTGACTGATCCCACAATTGCTATCTCGAGAACAGTAGGACCTACAAGGTTGTTTGTATTGGATAAGAATTTCCTATTTTGGTGAACTCGAATAGTCTCCTTTCAGATCGAGACTATCAGCGATTGTTTTTAAAATATTCGCCAAATACTAGAATTATCGAATTGCGTTTTTTGGCTCTACCGCCTCCATTTCCAGTTGATTAAGTGATTAAGAAATTGCAAATGTAAAAAATGTATTTTCTATGTGATTCGAAACTGGCGTAGTTTTTGGGTATGCCCATAAAAGTGCTATTATCAAGACTATAGATACATAAATACTGTACTATTATTTTTCAACCGAATGTGAAAAATATTTTTTTTGTTTAGCTTCATTGTATGAATCCGACATATATTCTCTACTTGTTGTTGCCTCATTTTCCCACAAGAATATGATCCTTCGCTTTGACATTCTAACAATTTAAAACATTAGGGCGCTCGTAAAATCTTGACACAAAACCACACCCCCTATTTGTTTATATCGTTGTGTACTTTAAGGCGTGTCACTAGCACTTGGCAATATTTATTCTTTTGGTAAAAATGGTATATTGAAATAATTAGCATCTCCTGTAAAATTTATTAACACTCTCGAGAACTTGCAGCCCCTAACAAAATTGACTATGGTGGGGAAGAAACGTTAAATTCACACTACCTCCAGGTAGAAGATTTTGAATAGAAACATTATATAACTCAAGAAAAATATGTTTGAATGGTTTCTAACACAAGTACTGGTGATTTGAAAAATTAAAACTGTATTAGGTTATTCAATTAAAAAAGCACATTTGTGATATTTGTTCTTTTATGATCAACCCTAGGACCAACAATATACAATCATTAATCTTCTCGTGAATTATTTTACCTCATAGTGTCGATCATAGTTCCTCATCCTTTTTGACTGTGCTCTTCATTTTTCATCTAATTCATTTATTCTATCAAAAATGTTTTCTTGTTCTCCATTTTTCTTTTTTTATATATTTTTGTTTATCTTGTTCGATAGATGACCTATTCATTTTTTGGAAATTCATATTAAATATAGTATACACAAAATAACTTTTGTCTAATTACTACCAAGAAACTAGTATGAATATAATTTAGTATACTTGTTATTTTATTTCTTCGTCTCTCACGTTGTACATTCAAGTTTTTCGACAATTTTTCTAAGTATTATCTTTTCAATGCTGTTATTTGACTTTCGTGTTTCTTCATTACTTTTTCGTATGTTTCCGTTACACCAATTTTTTTCAAAGATTGTGATTTGTGTTTCCCGGTTGATTTTTCCTCCGTTTGTTATTATGGTAGCTACTCAAGCAACCGAGAGTTTTTACTGTATACCACCTCTTCTATATTTATTTCTCAGTCATACCACTGATGATGTCTGCTTCAGTAGCGGACGAAACGTGTGATACTTCAGGTGCCATTACACCACAGCCTGCCAGCCCGGTTTTGTTCTCTTTTATCGATTCTCTATCATTTCCATTTGGCCAGACCATATTCTTCTCTCGAAATTAATCAAGTTTTCCAATTTTTGCAGTTCTGAGTACAATTTGGTTAGGTTTTTCAGTTCCCGAAAAAATTGAGGGCATCTAGAGCACTATAGTCCGGGACGAATCATATAATTATTGATTTTATCGAATTAAAAAATTCCTAAAAGCTTCGCCTGGATTCTAGATTCGAATAGTCACAGAATGGGGCGTTTCAAATATCGGTCTATCCAAATACCGGTCACCAACCATTGATTATGCAGAAATGCAGAATACAATGTTCTGAAATGATTATAATTTATGAAATTTTCATTGATTGGTCATACTATGATGGGTAATGTTACTACTACAACTACTTTCATATAAACATTGAATTACGCGAAAGAAAAATTACTTTCAAAATAACTACTTTTATATGAACATTGAATCATACAACATTGAATATACTTAAAACATTCCTGATAGAATTGAATCAGATATAATTCACAGGATAGGTACACAATATGGAATAAGAAAGAGTACTTACACGGAACACTGTCATCCTCAATGCGGAAGTCAATTTCTCGGAATGAGACACTTGCTTTATTGCCTCTTCAGCACCAATATGGTTTAAGAAAAAGTGGTCTATAAGGGTGACAATCGGGAAAATTTGATGGAAAGTCAAAACTTTCCTTTAGAAAATTTTAAAAAAGTTTCATCTAAGTCGTAAATTGATGAATCGATATTCCAAATGAGTAAACAAAAAGGTCACAACTCGTCCTTCTAGGCGAAAAAGTTACTTGAATACTCGAAGCTGAAATCAAATAATGTACATACTGATTCCCTGTAATTAGATGAAATTTTGATCACTGGTGACTAAGAAGGTCACGTCTCAACTGCGTTCTTAATAGATCTCATTAATCCTTTTCCCAGGCAGCAGAATCTACTAAAATTCCAATAGTTCCTCTGACAGAACAATTATAATCTCAAGCATCGCAGTTCGTTATTTATCGTAGAAATAATAATACAAATTTACGACCGGCATATGTATACTTGAAAATCTTAACCTTCGCATAATATCGATAGGCAGTTAATCTATGTAAGACATCTGCATTAAAAAGCCCCACATGGAAATAGAACTAATTCTAATTATTTATTGGCAGTTAAAGTCTCGACTTTAATTTATTGCTGCTAACTTTGAGACGTTTACATCAGACATTCTGGATGCCAGACTTTTTTATCGTCATAATCTGAGGTAAATGGCGGACAGAAGCCAAAGAAATGATTTTAAACCTATAAATAGAATTGGAGATGTGGTTGGGGTTTCATAAATGAATTCAGAGTTATCGGTTTCCGATGTGTTTCCTGGTCTGTTTCATTAAAAGCTGTTTGACCTTAAGGTATTACACTAGGGCAAGCAACTGCATGTTGGCATTATAATTGAACATTTTCAATAGTGCGGTTTGGTACGCTATAACATAGTTGTCAATAAATTGATTTTATTTCAAGTGTACTTCATTATTTTGACATCTTAGGTAACATAAGTCATATCAGATTAGTCAGTTGCAAGATGCATAGAATATCTCTGGTATAAATTGAAGGGGTTATACTTTTAGGAGTGATTATTTTTGGGAAAGAAAGTTTTTGGCTTTCTACTACTACATCTTGATACAAAAAAATGTGGGAATCTTCCAAAGAAAGGAAGGAAGAAATAATTTTTAAAAGAAATAACTCCAAACATAGATGTGCAGATCATGCAAAGAAGTAACTTTCAGACACAAAATGGAAGAAAAAGCCCTTCTGGAATAGCTACTATCATATAACCATTAACCATTGAATTACACGAAAGAAAAAATTCTTTCGTGACCGATTTTTGTGACCTTTGACCTTGAAATTTGATAGTTGCGTACACCCTACCATATATAGGTTTTGAGACAACTTTAAGGGTGTAATATACAAGTATTTACAGACTTTCAGCTGGGTATCTCGAATTCCGAGATTCTTACTTAATTTAAGCTTAAATGACTGGATTATATAGTCAAATCGGATAAACAGTACCTTCTGCCCTAAACTAGATGGCCTAATGAAAACATATAAATGAGCTAATCCCATAAAACCAGTAGTTTCCTATATAAACATTCCGGTAAGAGAACTTGAAATACGACTTAATAAGTTGTTCAAAAATATTACCAATTTCATCTCACGTCACAGTATTGAAAATTTGCTCACTTCAAAGATGTAAACAGTATTTTCTCTAACATACCGTAGAACGAATATAAGTCTTTTATTTCAAATATAATATATGAAGCCAAAGTAGCCTTGTCACTTCTTTTGGAATAGCGACAGCGTTTGATATACGCCTGAATCAGAATTACTTACTGCTCAATAACACATTTTATAAAGAGGATTCAGGTTTACCAATAGGCTCACCCCTTAGTCCACTTTTAGCAGACATATTTATGAATAGCTTGAAAACCACTATAGTAAATTCCGACCTGGTTAAAAACCATATTCATTTTTGGTACAGATATGTTGACGATATCCTCGCCTGTTTCAGAGGTACTACACGGCAGCTGAACCAATTTATGACATTCATGAATAATCTCCATAGGAACATACATTTCACACTCGAAACAGAGATAGAGTAACAGATTTATTTCTTAGACCTGACTATCACAATATTAATAATAAATTTGAGTTCAATGTATTCAGAAAACCGAGCTATATAGACATTACAATCCCAAGTGATTCTTTCCATCCCGACAGTCATAAGTTAGAAGACTACAATTCAATTTTGCACAAAGCGTTCTCGTTAACTTTATCTGCTAACAAGCTACATAGGGAAATTAAAATAATTATACAGATAGGACAGAACAATGGTTTCAACACAGACACAATCCATAAGATAGTCAGAAAACAAAGCCTCAAAGCCTACAATCAGAAATTAAGAAATTGGTAGCTCTAACATATTTTGGTAAAAGAACAGAGACAATTGCGTGTTTTTCAGAAAAAAACAATGTGGAAGTGGCATTCAGACCACATGCCTGGTTATATGATTTCCTTTTAAATGCCAAAGATAAATTGGACAAGATGGGGAAATCTGGAGTTTATAAGCTTAAGTGTCCGGAGTGTAATAGTTTTTATGTGGGACGATGTGGCCGAAATTTCTCAAAACGGTATGCTGAACATGAAAGGTCCTTCAGACAATGTAAAAATGATTCAAACATTCCTTGGTATGCAACCACAAGTTAACGATACGGAAATTTTTAAGTATGCAAGCAGAGGTGGGAAACTCAATTATTTGGAATCCTTGGAAATTCATAAGCATTGCGGATGTAACCTGCTGAATGATCAAATCGATCCAGTTTACTCAGCGTTTTCCAAATTAGCGTACCCACATTGTCACAGGTGAACAAATTTCAGTTAATTAAGTTTAGTACCTCTGTTATTACCTACAATGGTGTTTAGATATATAAGAGCTAATATTACCAATTAATTTCACCTCTATTCAAGCTTTATCAATACCTACATATTGAAAGTATATGGTAAAAATAGGTTTAATATTCGATTTATTGAATATTTACTTGAACGAATATACAAATGTTTTGTCCCTTGAAAATAATCAATTTATTATCAAGATATTTTTTTGTTTCTCCTAAACTATTTTGCTTTACTATAAAATGGAATGTATCTACATATTTTTCAGAAATAGCTCTTAATAATTCTGATATGTAGTTTGTGTCAGAAATGGTATCTAATTGATGAATCCGCAAATCAGAAAAAATATCAACATCTACAAAATTTTTGAGAGGCTGATAGAATTTTTTTGTTTATTTAGATATTTCGATATTTTTTCTCCACATAAGTTCAAGTGATATTTGATTATGTTTTCAAATAATTCGCAGATTTCAACAACATTTTCACAGGGATAAATTAAATTACCCTTGTCCTTAACCCACAATGAAACATATAGTTGGTTTCATTAGAAAACAAGGTATGTAAAATTTTCAAGAGACTTTTCACTACAAATCCCGCTATATGAATAATAACTTGCTGGTCAACTTGGCAAAATCGGGCAATTTAAACTACCTTTACTAAAATTCCATAATTGTAGGCACTAGATTCTCAGAAATATTATTGCATTAAAACAAACACATAGTTGTCAGATTCTATATATTTTACCATTCTAAATATATATTTCAATATATTTTATCAGATGATAAATTATATAGAATCTTAAACTGACAACAATGTTTTCGTTTCAATGCAATAATATTTCTGAGAATTTAGTGCCTCCTATACTGGAATTTTAGTTTAGAATATTTCATGTCGAAGTTATATTCAATATTATTTGTAGTTTCATTTATTTTTTGTATGGCATATTAACAATTTAATCTAGATATTTGTTGGAGAGGTATAATACAATCCCCACTAAAAGTATCCCTCAAGTCCACGAAGTTTATTTCACATAAACGCAGTTCTCCAAATGAAAGAGTTTTTAAACGGTGGAGTTCGTTGTGTACTGAGTTGAACCTCAAAAAGATGAGCAGCCACAGCCCATCGCGTATTTTTGGTATGTATCACTCTTGGTGGAATCAAATGTGTCAAGTCACTTGAACACTTGTCGTGAAAGTATCTATAGAAGAGAGAGAAATCTCCAACCTCTCTTCGACGTTCCAGACTATCAAGGTTGAAAGTGATGTTCGCGTCTCCAATCAGTATTTTCCTTTTCTGAATGGAATCCAGCAGCTTCAGGGTGTGCTTTCGGGCGGAACTCCATACATGATAACAATTATCCAAAGATGGTCTGATCTGAGATTAATAAAGCATCAAAAGCTGCTGAGGTGTGTACAGTTTTCTGGTTCGGAACAGTGTTTCAAGCTTTCGAGAAGCAGCCCTTGCAATTCCAACGACATGATTGTTCCAAGACATATTGGTATCCATTTTAAACCCCAACAAATTTATCGAAGCGGAAAGCGGAATTGTCTCTCCTGACATTATATTTTTTTAAAGAAAACCGATGCCTGGGTTTTTGTGGCATTGAATTGAACCTGGTTACTTACACCCCAATTCGAAATCACTTCTGGATTCTCACTAAGATATGCAGCTTCCTGCTGCCGGTGAAGATGTGCATCCGCAGCCGATGTCAGCAAAGCAATATATTGGATTCTTGGTTTTTTCCAATAAGTGGTTGATATACAACAAAAAGAGGGTTGGAGACAATATGGATCCCTGGGGAACACCAGCGTTGATAGTAAAAGTATTCGAGAGATATCCATCGACGGCCACCTGCAGGGAACGTTCTTTCAGGAAGCTGAAGAGCCATATACAAAAATGATCCGACAAGCCATAACATCGAAGTTTGGCCAGAAAACCCTCATGCCACACACGGTCAAAGGCCTTAGAAATATCCAACGCAATAGCTCTTGACTCTCCATGTTTTTCGATTACGTTATTCCAAATATGGGGTCGCTTGTTGATCTTTGTTTCCGAAGGCCGTATTGATAATCGCTCAATATGTTGAAACCTTCCAAATATTCAAGGATATAGTGGTTTACGGCTTTCTCCATTATTTTTGATATCACTGATAGCAATATTCTGTATATGTATCTTTGAATTATTTCGCGGTTGAAATATTGCACCCTCCATGCAATCTTTCGTTTCCCAAAAATAATTTAAGGTGATTTTGGCCAAATTTGTACATAGGAAGACATTTCAATAAATTAGTATCAATGAGGTCTTTGTTCTGAGAATTTACTCTACCTTATTCTTGAAATAAATAGATTATAAAACTGGAATCTCTGGTATGTTGTTGTTTTTATAAGTATATGGAGTAATCTTTACCCACCATTATACCTGTTTTAATAACTAATACCAAGCCAAATTTGTGTTGTATTGTTTATGTATTTCACTCTATTCATAAGTTAATGACTATCTCTTACAATTTTCAATTTTACCTGGTTTCTAACTGGGATATTTACGTAAAAAATCATAGGACTGTTCGAAATATATCCTTCGTCACGGTTCATAGAATAGCGGTGGGTAAAAGTTAATCCACATACATATAAAAACACTAACAAACCGTAGATTTTAGTTTTCGTAATCTCCTGATGATGCTAACTTGGTTAGCGAAACGCGCGTCGAGAGACCGTATTTCTGTTCTCGTGTGGGAAAAGTGTTTTCATTTTACGACAGAGGTTCCAATTCTACCTATCGAGATTTTTGTTGTTGTACTTTAAATATTGGGAATAAATATCAAATACATGAAACTATATCGCGAGAAACATATAAACTTCCATGCGAAATTCAGTTTTGAGGAAATAATAGTCACCCAGAGAATATTTTGTTGATTGAAATACTAACTTTATTATTATAGCAATTCATTGTGCACATTTGTAAGTTATTTAGCATAATTTCATAGTTAATTGTATAAAATATTAAAAAAATTTGAACTTCGAGCAAGTACGGTCCATACTATTCTGTAATTTTTCATGGCCTCGAACGTAAAGATACGCATATTTTAATAACTTACCTATGAAATGTCATACCAAAAAACGCTTCATTTTTGTTAGCACTATTATTGAAACGCATTATTAGAACACCGAACCATTTTAATTTCGAAAACAGAACTCTAAATGCGTTTTCAAAAGGAGTGAACTATACGAATACTGTGAATCACGACTAACACGCTTCGATTTATCTTACGATAAGTTTACCATACTTCAGTTGTCACTGGGCGATTTGAGTGGTTATTTCCTTCCCTTGGCTTCTACTTCCATGATGAATACTGAACTGGTGTAGGTAAATCTCTTGCACACAATAGTTAGATGATATGACTGTTCAGCAAAATATGAAAATCATTGCATCGCCAAAGTATTTTTCTCGGAAGTTCTTTCAGGGTTCAAAATTTATATTATTTAAATGATATTTATATAAGAACAGTTTTTAGTGGCTTCAATTTGGAAAAATCGTTCGCTTATCAATTACACAGGTCTGCAAAAAATACTTTTTAAAAAATTGTTTCGATTTTGTTAACTGATCTTAGTTTTTTGCGCTGATTTCAAAAATGACATTTGTTTTCATCTATCACGTAAGGTTTGACTACAAAATAAAGATGAAATAATTGAAAAAACGAGAAATTGTGGATTTATTTTTATTATTTTAACATGAAGTGAAAGCAAAAAAAACAATGCTGCAGAGCCAAACTAAGCATAATAGTGATACACAAGTGTTTGCAAAGTGATTATAAGTCTTTGTAAAAACATTTTCTTTTTCCGTCAAAGATTCTTTTGGTACCTTTTCGGCTGTGTTCTTGTGAATTTTGTCTTTTTAACATCCAACAGTAGTCTGCCATCATGTTAACATTCCACCGACCTTGGTTTCTGCGTTCCATTTCTTTTATGTCTTGAGGGAACCGTTCTCCTTGTTCCTCACTTAAAGCCCCCAGATTTTCGAGAAATTAGTCCAAATGTGAGTGAAGGAAATGGACTTCGACACTCATGTTGCAGCCCAACATTTTGTAGTTTTGTATCAATTCGGCAACCAAAATTTTGTAGTTTGGGTCTTTTTTGTTTCCAAGAAAGCCTGTTATAACAAGTTCAAATGAATTCCAGGCATTTTTTCTTTCATTTCCATTTTAGTGACAAAGCTTCCAACTTTCAAAAGTTTTCTTATGTCAGGCCCAACGAAGACTCCTTTCTTTTAGTTTAGCATCGGATAGACCAGGAAACTTTTCAGAAAGATACTTGAAACAATCCACTAAACTTTGTTTTGAACAATTTTAACTCTAGGAAGAAGACCCTTTCTTATTGGCCACACCTGCTTGACATAGTGTTGTTTCCTGTCACGGCTATCCCATTCACATAGGAAATATGGAAACTTAGTGTAACCACTTTGTTGACCTAGTAACATTGAAATAACTTTCAAGTCTCCACAAATGGTCCACTTATGATCAGAGTAGATGAGCTTATTAAGAACAAATTCAAGATTTTCGCAGCATTCTCTCAAATGTACTGAGTGTCCAACAGGCACAGAAGCATATCGTGAAGAAGTACAGCTTTCAAACTTCTTTTTGATGAATCGATAAAAAGTCTCCATTACTGTGGTTTATACGTTATGTTGAACATTTCCATGAAGCCGGGTACATTGTTGCAGAAAACTAGGTCACCCTCTTGTGTAAAAAAGGGACAAATTCTCTTTCTCTAAATCGGTACCATGAAAATGAAACACCGGAGGCTAACATATGTCTTTCTTTGAGTCTAGACCCTAAAACTTCTACTGAGTCCTT
>WOGR01009211.1:0-11457 GCA_015342045.1 Leptinotarsa lineolata | reverse complement strand
AGTTGAACAGGAGACAGATGTACTCTAAAGGTCATAATGGCGTATAACTTAAGGGACTGGGTTTCTTTCTACCTGATATTCTTATAGTTATAACTTATGTATATTTTATATTCCAAGTGTAAGTTATAATGAGCGATAGAAAAATATTCAAATATATTACAATTCTGGAGATGTATGTACGAGGCGTACTCATGCATATTATGACGAATGCAAGTTTTACAAATTTTTGAATCATTATATCTCAGAAACGGTGGATCATAAGAAAAAATTTTTGTTGAAGTATTTTTATGATAATACTTACCGTTTTGCTGAAAATCGTGAAAAACTCATTTTTTCGACCTTTGACCTTGAACAATTTTTTTTCCATACAGGGGAAATATGAGGAACTCTCAAATTTTATTTACAATTATTGAGTATCGAAATTCTGCCTCACACGCCATACTCCCCAGACTTTTCGCCAACCAACTACCATCTTTTCAAGCACTTTGATAAATTTCTCATCGGTAGAACCTTCGCCAACCAGGACTAGGTAAAAAAGGCCTTCTTCGACTCCATCGAACCCTGAGCACCCAATTTTTTTGCTGACAGAACAAATGTGCACTGATTCAAATGTCGCTTCTTCCGATTAGATTAAATGAGCAATCACTGATATATTACAGTTCAAATTAGACTCATAAAAACGGCGAAATTTTTGAAACAGCCTAATATGTTACTTTCCTCAATAGGGGGCACTATTTTCATATACTATGATTTTTTTAGTTATTTCATATTGTCTCAGGTTGTGAAAAATTGCGTAAGATTGTTTACCAGCCCTCCTAGCAACAACTTCATATTTCCGACTTGTTGAAAAATCGGATCGATGTTTATCTGTCTTACATCTTTAATTGGTCAGTAATTTATTTGTCTATTCGATCATTCATTTTCCCAATTTTATTCGAAATTTCATATCTTTTTCAATTTAATAAATGTAAACAGCTATACTGTTTACTTGATCCAAGTTATTCCATTTAATGTAAAATATAAATTACCCTTCTACCACTTCGTGATTTCCCCAGCCTTTGTTTATAATTAGCAACAGATAATTATCCAAATTATACGCCCACCAACAAGGTATATATTAATTTTCGGTGATATCAAAAGAAAAAGAGACTCAATCGTGGTCTGAACGACTCCGAAAGCAGCTCGTTAGTGTAATCAGGAATTTGGACGCTTGGTTGGAATTGATATTCGACGGTGGTTTCAGGGCCAGACACAAATTTATGATCTCGTGAATTTTTCGAGTGAAGTCGAGCTAAGACAATCAGTATTCAAAATTAGAATTGATATCGTTCTCTTTCATTCTCACTCAGCTGGGTAGCAAAAAAGTTCCGTGAAGTTTTTATTGCAGGTTATAAATCTATCTCAGTAGATTACTGAAACATGTTTACTTCTAGTGCCACTTGAGGAATGGCACAACTTCTGGAAACTGGAAGAATAAATTGAATTTGGTTTGGGAGGAAAAATACTGAATGAATGGATCTACCCGGCCCAAGTGTTTGAGATTTTTTTTAAGTAAAAATATGGAAAACTGAATAAAGTGGAATCTGGACTTACACTTCATAGTATTTGATTGAAGTAGTGAAACATTACTGCATTTCTATAATTTTCAAGTAGACTGTGTTTCATAACCTAGGCTCATAACATGAACAAAACAAATCATGATATCTCTCACACTATTTACGTGAGAATGGAGAAAGTGGCTTTCAGTCATTTAATAGAAATGGTTACGAAATGTCACGGGGGAATTTTTGCTGACCAGTTAAGAACAAAACTTGGAAATTATTTAAATGAACAGCAGAACAAAGGTGTACTCTTTTAAAACAATTCATTCCAATATTTCAGGGAAAAGCTACAATAATCATTTTATAATATACTAGCGACTGGCCCTGGCTATGCACCCGTGCATTGCTGATATTAAGTATACATATAAACGCGTACGATCGCTGTTAATCATAAAGTGCTATCAATTCGATTCAAATACGTTAATTACTCATGAGGGTTTTACAATATACATATGTGTAAGTGTTTTGTGTGGGCTCTGTTATAGGCTGATGCCTCTTCAGGTTCGTGTTTGTTGTTGTTTGTGTTAGTGTTGTGTGTTCTGTTAAAAAAAATACTGGCCCATGAGGGAAGTATTTTTTTTACACAGAACACACAACACCAATACAAATAACAACAAACACGACCCTGAAGAGGCATCAGAGAGCGACGGACTATTTATACTTTATAGCTTCGCCCCGCTGGCCCCCGGCAGGTACCGCCGCAGCTATTATGTCCCTGCATTTTAAATCTGTGATATCTTCGAAAACATTCCTTTAAATTACATCCTGTGGAGAGGTATTATGATCTATATTGAATGCACAATGTATTCAAGGTGCTTAATTGGATAAGGATTAATGATCGATTCGTAAATAAGCTATTACTTCGCGAGAATAAAAAATGGTTATTGTGGGTTATCCCACAATAACCATATACTATATACCTATACCTTTGTATATAGACAAAGCATATACCATCGCGTAATTTTTTTGTAGGCCTTCCTAAGGTGTACAATACTGATTTAGTACATTTTTTGATTCATCTCGTAGGGTTCAGCAAGAGTAGTTTTCAAAATCTAAGGCTTAGATCTATGTATGCTCAGATTCTGAACATATATAGGTACAGACAGCGGAAAGCGATTTGTAGTGACAAGTAGAAAATTCAAAAAACAAAAGGCACAATTTATTGTTAGTGAGGTTGGCCATATCATAAATGAGGTTATTGTAATGCAAATAAAACAATATCAATGTGGGTGATGGTGTAGCCTTGAGATACAATTGTTGAAATGAAACTTAATACACAGAATTTTCAAGACGAAATACTGAAAAGTGTTAGAATTATTCAAAAATAACTATCTTACTCATCAGAAAGTACTGAATATGATACTTTTTTTACGTCAATTTTATCCGACTTTGATTTTTCGTTCCTGAAGAGAAATTACAGTGAGCTAAAAATTATTTATTATTTGATTAGTGTAGAAGTAGTTGAGATTATAACATTCGGTTGAGATCGTTATTATGAAGGGTGGGTTCTGGATATTTATGGGCTCAATATTTAGGTAACCTTGCACAAAATGGTCTTATGCAATTTCACGTGTATATGAAGTTGAATATACTCCACGTGTCCTGAAACATCGATTTTACAGTTTTCATTCAATAATTATAGCCGGTTTATTTCCATTTCCAAGTCTCCCCAAAATGCTTTTAACATTTTTCAGGGTGCTTCATGTCAGAATGCCTTCTTCTGTTTCAAGCCATTTTATACTACATATAAAGTATTTTTATATTTTTGAAATTTAAGAAGCAAATTTGTCGTTCGTCGTTAGCCACGTAGGTTTTTGGTTCAGTAGTACTTGTCATAGTGGATGCAGTTTCGATCTCTGTGCGATTCCAGAGAATCTGCAACCCACGTGGTAATTTGTATAGTATTTTCTGAGTAAAAGTTTCTTGTTGATGTTAGATGTGACACTTTTTTTAAAGAAAAAACACAAGCACTACAGGAAAATCCTTGAGGCGCTCTTAGAGCGGTGCCTGTGCCATTGGATTCGAATTGCTGAAGATTAAATTCATTTGAAAAAACGTCCTCAGGAAGTTCATTTCACATAAACGTAGTTGTTCAAATGAAAGTGTGTTTAACCTCAAAATGATGAGTAGCCAAAGTCCGTCGCGTATTTCTGATATGTACTGTTCTTGGTGAAATCAATTGTGCTAAGTCACTTGAACATCTCCCATGAAAGTACCTACTTATAAAAGAGAGGCAAATCTCTTACCGTTTTTCGCTATTCCAGACTATCAAGGTTGCAAGTGATGTTCGTATTTTCAATCAGGCGGATGGCTCTTTTATGGATGGAATCCAGCAGCTTTAGGGTATGCTTAGGGGCGGAGCTCCAAATATGATAGGAATACTCCCTAAAAAGTCTGATCTGAGCTTTATAAAGCATCAAAATTTGCTGAGGTGTGTACAGTTTTCTGGCAGAAAGCGGAATTGTTTGTCCTGCCATTATTATATCCGGTTCTGAGACATTTATTTCTATGGAGAAAACCGATGCCTGGATTTTCGTGGCATTGTATTGAACCTTGTTACTTTTAACCAATTAGAAATCATCTCTAGATCCTTATTGAGATATGCAACCTCCTGCTGCCTGTGAAGATGTGCATCCGCAGCCGATGTCCTGGAATCTAAATGATATGACGAGATAAGTGTGCTGTCGTCAGCAAAGCAATATATTTGAGTTCTTGTTTTGTTGATAGTAAAATTATTCGAGAGATATCCATCGATAACCACTTGTGGGGAACGTTCTTTCAGGAAACGACTGCAAAATACTGGTTCGAGTTCATTGGTGCACTTTTTAACTACGATGATGGGCACTTCATCAGGTCCAGACGCCTTGTTGATATTAAGCTGTTTCAAAATTCGCCTGACGAGACGTTGTCTAGAAGTAATTTCCGGCATTGTGGATTCTAGTGTGGAAATAATGAGTGGTGCCTTTCCCAGAAAATCGACTAAGGAGTGGACGCAAACTGTTCATCTAGTGGATTTACTTTTTCTATGGCTGTTGTTGCTATCGAACCATCTGCTTGTTTTAGTGGTGGAATAATTGTGGGTTTTGTGAAGATTGTTTTGAATACATACCATTTGAGTTTTACACCATCATAAATTGAAAATTCCCTACTAAAAATGAGTAAGCTATTTCGAAACACTACTTGATACTACCGACTCCTAACCTATAACTTGCTTTTAGAAAACTCAATATTTGAACTATTCCTGATTATAGTTTCAAATTTTTTCTTATTTCAATTCAAGCACTAACTATTCTATGATAACTGTTCAGAAAAATACGGAAGAGATTGTAACAAAACCATCATCATCAGCCTGCTCACGGTATACGTGTTTTCTGTTTGTTTGTTGCACTCTGTATATCTCAAAAGTCATTCACCAGTACCTTGCGGAAACCGGGACCTGACAAAAACGCACCTTTCTATATATCAGCGGAAAGATTGGCTTACCTCTGAAATCGCCCATTCAACACATTATTAGGAATATATTTGTATCCATCAAACCAAAACTCAAACATATAAATATTGAAACTGCTATTGGCAAATAACATCTGAGTGACATTATTCCCTTTGCCCGAGTTTTTTGTATGTAGGTACCGATATGAAGAAATGTAATGTAGACAATAAACAGATGTCTTCTTTATGGTTCTGTGTTATTGCGTAGCCGCATATACAGGATGTCTTGTCGTCAAATACCTGTTTCATCCTGGGAGAATGAATTCACTTCACCCAACCCAGTTCATTTCGATACCAGAGAACAACTCCATCAAGGCGTACTTTTGCATCTGGCGCCCAACGTGGGGCCTGGTTTCAATTGGAAATGTTGAAAAAAGCCCGCAGTATAATTTCATGAATAGACGAGAAACGAACGAGGAAATCAAGGTAGTTAGAGTGAATCACCTCAGTGGCAGTACAACGCCGGTAATCGAGAATCAAGATAACAATCTTCCAAATGTCCCGAATGTCACGGCATCATCAATCTCAATGTCGAAACATAATAGCTCATCATTGATCTATGCAGATATATTTCCAATAATGTTTTAGATGGGCGATTTCTGAAATGAACGAATATTCACCCTGATATATGAAAAGGAGCGTTTTTGTCAGGTCACAGTTTTTGCAAGGTGATGGTTTCGAGTTTCGAGATATATAAGGTGCAACAAACAAACCGAAACATATATCGTAAGCATGCTAATGACGGTTTTGTTACAAGATTGGAGTAATTGTGGAAAAAAGTTGAAAGGATATAATCAGACTTTATTTTCTTCCGTGTTTCCGCATTATTACCGCATTTTTATCTAGGGCACTGATTCTATTATGTCTTCTGTGAATTGGATGCCACATGGAGACATCGAATCGTAAAAGTATTTTATCGAATTCATTTTTATATTCTGCAAGTATCATTAGGTACGACAAAACATACATTTTCATATCAAGCATCAGAATATATCGTTGTGGTATTTTATCATCAAACTCCATTACGTTTTTGCTATTTTGATAGTTGTGACTATAGAAACAGCCCTATAAAGTATCAGAGGTACCATTTTGATCGACAATAATCTGCTAAAATCCATGACTTAGGGAAATGACTTTAACATTCTCAAAAGTGAATGAATCAACAGTTGGTTTCAACACGGCAACATTTGGATTCCATGTCAAGTTCAGATTTGGGTATAATAACAAATACTTCTGCAATTTTCATCGAATTCTTGAAATGATCTTGAAATTCTGAATAGTGAATGAATCAACAGTTGGTTTCAACACGGCATCATTTGGATTCCATGTCGAGTTCAGATTTGGGTATAATAACAAACTCTTCTGCAATTTTCACCGAATTCTTGAAACCTTTCCATTGAGCAATGAAAAATAAAGTGTAGATATATACTGTTGAAATGAAAATATTAAATTACTCTATGACAGATGATTATTCATTTTGAATACAAGTAGAGTATTGGATAAGTGGAAAGTATTTTGATTCTAGTGGAATATAAAAAGGGATGAAAGCCGGGCCTAAAATCAATTAACAGTTGTAGACTGGAAGGAGACTGTCTTTGAAGTAATTGAATGTTATCAGATCAAAAAATTTGATCTGAGCATATTAATTTGTTTAGTATATAATAATCGTGTATTTCGGATTGTCTTTCATTATCTTGAATATTTGTCAAAACATTTGAAATGAACACGCTTGCAACAGTCAACAGCTAATATTTTATTCTCTTCAAATACTCCTCTGCCTGACTCCAATAAAGCCTGTTTTTTTAAAATATTATATCAGTTTCAGTGACTAATCCTCAGACAGCAATGTTGCATGGAGTGAAACTTTGCATAGTATACCAATAGTAGAGATCTGGTTTCTGATTTGATTATAAACTAGGCTACATCACAACGTTTTCATTGTTGGTATCCACAATCGCCTTCTAGTGATGACTGTCATTGATTCTTTTTCATTTCATGTCACAATAATACATTGGAATTATGAATACACTGGATGAAAATAAATAACACTATCCATGATGATAATTATACAATTTTCACAGTAGCCTCATCACTAGAACTATAACTAGTACATATACAAAAAATATATAAAATATATAGAAAATTCAACTGATTCGAATGGAAGAGGGTGAAAATAACTGAGCCTATGAAGATTCCGATTATATTGCAAAATGAAGGTGTAAACATGATTCCAATAATAAAACCAATAATAATTCAATCATTCATATCAAAAATAACAAAGACAAGAATTAGGTATCAGATAAACTGGTTGTTTATGAATTGTTATGTTGATCATGTCAAATATTCGACATAAGTCAAACGGTAAGAATATTGAAAGCAAGAAATAAAGAACATACAAATGGAATAGAAAAATGAACTCAACTTTTAATAGCTCATTACTTCAATTATGAAAATCAATACATTTCAATTCTAGGAGTTTGAAAAGTCCTGGAAGGTACGAAAATAAAATTAATTAGAAATTTCTAAATCTTGTTAACGATAAAATTGATTCAAATAAGTCGCTTATGTTGGATTTGCTTTTACCAAATAAATCACACTCAACCCGTCGTTAAAATGAATACTATATAATAATCATTGATTTATTCACTGAATTTTACAATTAATAATCTGTTGTTAGAGTTGGTTATGTAGGTGGAAGGTTGTAACTATCGCTGAAGTATTAAATGAAAACCTCACATGTTTTTTTAATTAAAAAATATTTAAAATAATCATAAGTTCTAGTAATGAAGGCTGATATTTTTCATTCGAAAATTCATTGAATAATTATTTTTTTAGAAAGTTAGACAAAACCCACCCAGAATCCAAAGATCTCATCAAAACATTTTCAATACTCTTGACAGTCGCACAAATATACTGTTTCACCTATTTATGTTTTTGTAACTTTACTCCGAATAACAAATTAATGACACACAATTTCACAACAACAAATGACGAGAAACAAAAGGAGAGGATAATGAAATACAAACAACAGTTGCAGATGATATTAGCGACTTGAGTCTTTGAGAAGTGTCGTGCTAAATTATGAAAGTAGTCCAGAAAAAAAAAGACAAAAAAAATTTTTGTCAGAATTGAAATGGAATATAGAAAAACTTGATGTTTATATGCCTCCTTGCATTGTAAGTGTTTCAGTGAAAGTTTCACATGAGAAAAAATTGTTGATAACGTTTTTGAACTTTTTTTCCACTTGAAATGACATAAAATACTTTGAAGTTGAACTATTAAAAATCAGCTAAACTTGCTGTGACCTCATCAAATGAACCAAATGTTGTGAAGTCAAATCATGATGAAAAAGTATGGAACTCAGAATAATCTCGATGTGAACTCGGAAATTTCTACTTTTTATGTCCTTTCAAGAAGGCGATATTGTACTTGATCAAATTTGTCTCCAGTACCAATTGAGAATTCATTAGTTGAAATCAGAAAACCATTATAGAATAACGAGAAAATTGTACGTTATTTTCGTTTTGTGAACAGTATGATATTTTAAACTCAAGAATTTAGGCTTTTATGAAACTTGATTAACCTATACTTCATAGAAAATACTTTGCTAACCACTAGATGATTCTTTGTACAACATCATCACTAATAAGAAAGGGCATTAGTATCTCGTGACAGCAAATGAATCGAAATTTTCTCTCAGAGAAATTCGCTAGCTCCTGTGAATGATATCTGGATGATTTTTTGATCATAGAGATCATTTATGGATAAGAAGGAAATAAAGTGAAGAATATGGTATCATAGAAAAGAAAACCCATGTCGTATCCGGTATTTATCGTTTTCTGTAAAACTCCTTTTCTTCAATGTATATTTGTTGACAAGCAACAAAATTGAATAATATACGAGTTAGTATTGGAAAATATTCCATATCATTGAAAAACGTTCATGACCTATGAAAATTTATACAACAGTGAAGTCGTAATCAGCCTAGTTTTCAGGGCGAGTCTTAGGTTCCATGCACAGCAAAACTACTTTATAGGTGTGTTACGAATAAAATGTTTTTGCAGCCGCTATATTCAATGCATAATACATAATATGTATGAATAATGTAGATTTTTTTTCATTGGAGGTATGACAGTGGGCATATATAAATATGTTCCTATAAAAACTGCAATTTCAATTTATTTTCAATGCAATAAAAAAACCTGAAAGTTTCCACGTCAACATCGACATTTGAATTCTCAATAATGATGTTTGTTGGAAGTTGAGAAGCACATTTGTACTCATTCAGAAAAAATACTTATTACTGCATGACGAAGTGTGACCATATAATTCAAAATCACATCGAGTTGAACCCAAAGGAGCATTTCTGGGATGAACTAAGACACAGCTAATTTTACGAGTGAGCCATGAAGTGGCAGAGTTCTATATTTTTAAAAAAGGGTTGGTCAAGGTTTTCTTTTATTTTTCGGTGGTTCAACACCCTTGTTATCGATGATAAATCAGTTTCAATGATACTGAATATTATGTAATAGACTGTTTTGGGTGAAAGTGGAAGTGTGAATTGCTGAATTATTTGGTATTAATTTTCATTTCCGCAGACAATTTCAAAGTTTATTGAGCAAATATGACTTGTAGTTGGTGTGCTACTGGCTGTGAATCGAATTACACCTCTGAGAACAAATATGTTATACTGTTTTCATTCTCAAAAGGTGAATTATTGAGGAATAAGTAAATATATGAAAAAGGTACCTAGGAAAAATTGAAATTAGTTTACTGATTGAGTGATATAATTGATATGTATCCACCTACTTTGCCTGACGGACACATTGAAACTATATTGCTCCAAAAATACTAGAAACTGCAGTGCCTGTGTTCTATACGATGAAGAACAGAGAAACCCTTCTTTGTTCTTCATTATCTTTCGTTTCAGAAAAAACTTCTTGGAAATAACGGTTTGTTCACCTTCTGAAGAAAAGTAACAGACAGTAATAGAACCATTTTCTGCACATCTAAATCTGCACTTGATTATAGAGAGTGAAGATTTGTTTCTTTATAATGAAAAAAACTCATTCGATTTCGAAAATTATTTTACTTATTGAATGTTACATTATCAGGGAGTAATATGGTCTGAATTAAATTGAAAAAAAAATCCGCATGAAATTTGCGTGTGTTTCAAAATACACATAGCGATAAGATATACTCTCGTCGGTGAAAAAATGAAAGAATTTGCACTCCCAAAGGATGCCTAAGATATATTGCCGCAAGATGAGTTTTTGAATTTTTTTTGCTATTTTCACCCTATCTGACAATTGCTGCATAATATACCGTCTGCATTCCTCATAAAAGTTTCTGGTATATTGAAACTTTAGCGTTAACCATTTCTATCAATGAACAAAATTAATGTGACACACATGACCATGTCAATGTATTTGGGCTCCCACTGGAAATAGATTCTTCTTCAGCTCTGATATTTGTGACTTTAACATATTTAGTTAGAAGAACAGAGACAATTGCAGAATTTTTCAGAAAAAACAACATGAAAGTGGCAGTCACCCTACATGCCAGGATATCTAATTTCCTTTTTAATGCCTAAGATAAAATGGACAATATGGAGAAATCTGGAGTATATAAACTTGAGTGTCTGGAGTTTAATAGTGTTTATGTTGGACATTGTGGCCGAAATGTCTCGAAACGTTATGCTGAACATAAAATGTCCTTCAGACTAGGTAAAAATGAATCCACGTTTCCAAACCATTTCTTGAAATGCAACCACAAGTTCCCGAATCTAAACGATACGGAGATTTTGCACTATACAGGCAGAGGTTGGAAACCACATTGTCACAGGTAAACAAAATCCAGGTAATGAAGTCATTAGGGATCATCTGTTATTACCTAATGTAGTTATATATGTATATAAGGGTATACATACACTGGTAATTATTTCAGTTCTTTCAGTTCATTTTATTCGTTTGAAAATGTCCTTGTATGAGGAATTTGTAGTAACGTTAGTTACAAATCAAAGTGGTATGAAAACATATGAAGTTTCAAATTATTATTTTTCATATAAAATTCTTGATAAACCTCAATAATTACTTTCATTCTGAAACGCAACCTTAAGAACTGTAGATTCATTTGATGATAAAATACTTTTATACGTGTTATTGTATGTTTTTAATCATGTGATATATAACTTGAAGTTACAAAAATTATCAAATATTCTTGTCACAGCCATGCTAATCTTAAGGTCAAAAACGAAAGTGTTGCTGTTTTGATTGTACTAGTATAAGCCAGAACATCAGTCCGTTAAAAAGGCAATAAGAGAAATGTATAAAAAATTGAGGTAAAATGTACTCGAACTAAAATGCGC
>WOGR01009210.1:710-11457 GCA_015342045.1 Leptinotarsa lineolata | reverse complement strand
ATCAATATTTTGAATATTTTTGTAGGTAGAAATTAAATATTCGCAATGGTAAATAAATACTTCCAAGGTACTTTCATTATCACCATTAAAATTTGGAATAGTATCAATATAAAGTCTTAATAAATGGTAATTGATAACTCTTTCTGGAGGAATTGTCATATTATTATCTATATTCAATACTAAGTTATTTAATTGTCCAATTCGTCAATTTTGACTTATTGTAGAGAAAAATGTATTTTATTATTATTATTTTCTCTTCTAGTGCTAAATTTATGTTTTAGATTATTATATTCACTAATACCTAAAACGCAATTGATATCCACTCAATTCTGTATTATTGCTAAACTCAAATTATATACTAATTGATTCAATCAATGGTCAATTTTGCCACAAAATTCAAATAAAAGGAGAGGAAAAATGGATGGCTCACCTATTCCTGGTTTTTTCCACTTTCCTGGCTCGCTGTGTTTCTCTGGGCCTCTGGCTCGTTCTCCAAATTTTCGGTTTCTTGTCCGTTAAGAATTGAAACTCACCAACGAATTCGCGATGAGACGTTTTCGAACAATCCTACAACGACTGCGCCAATTATTTCGAACGATTTGTTTTGAGACTTTTTAAAAACCTTTATTTGAACATTTAAAGCAAATGACTACAATTGAATGAATGACATTAGAAAACAAGATGTATAAATAAGTTTTCAAACGACGCCTTGCTGAGTCAGCGGCTGGATCGGCTAACGACCTGGTCTAGGAACATGCATTGTAACGTTATATCGGTGTAGTATCATTTCCTGATATAACTCGGTATTTTTTGTTCAGTGGCAGCGGTTCTCCATCTGGAAATTTTATAGTACGAGAAAAAGTTTTCATTTTTTCTTAAGTCTCCTACGGCCATCCAAAGGAATCTGAAGGTAGTTCTATGAATGTTTTTAGATGCTTCTTCTAACAGTATTTTTTGTTCAGTGGCAGCAGACCTCCATCTGGAAATTTTTTGGTACAAGAAGAATTTTTTATTTTTTTCAAGTCACCTACGGCCATCCAAAAGACTCTGAAGGCAGTTTTTCATAACTGTTCTCAGATGCTTTTTCTCACGGTATATTTTGTTTAGTGGCAATGGACCTCTATATGGATATATTTCAGTACAAGAAAAGTTTTTATTTTTTTTCAAGTCACCTACGGCCATCCAAAAGTCTCTGAAGGCAGTTTCATAACTGTTCTCAGATGCTCTTTCTCACGGTATATTTTGTTTAGTGGCAGCGAACCTCTATATGGAAATATTTCTGTACAAGAAAAGTTTTTATTTTTTTTTTCAAGTCACCTACGGCCATCCAAAGAACTCTTGAAGCAGTTTAATAAATGATTTCTCATGGTCTTTCCAACAGTATTTTTTGTTCAGTGGCAGCGGACTTCCATCTGGGAATTTTTTGGTACAAGAAATTTTTATTTTTTTTCAAGTCTCCTATGGCCATCCAAAAGACTCTGAAAGCGGTTAAATGAATGTTTTCAGATGCTCTTCCTTGAGGTATTTTTTGTTTAGTGGCAGCGGAACTCTCTCTGGAAGTTTTATAGTACAAAAAAAGTTTTATTTTTTTTTCAAGTCTCCTACGGCCATACAAAGGAATCTGAAAACAGTTTCATGAATGTTTCTAGATGCTCTTCCTTATGGTATTTTTTGTTCAGTGGCAGCGGTTCTCCATCTGGAAATTTCATAGTACAAGAAAAAGTTTTTAATTTTTCACAAGTCTCCTACTGCCATCCAATGGAATCTGAGAGTAGTGTCATGACTGTTTTCAGATGCTCTTTCTTACGGTATTCCTGTTTCAGTGGCAGCTGATCTCCATCCGAAAATTTTATAGTACAAGAAGTTTTTATTTTTTTATAAGTCACCTACGGCCATCCAAAAGAATCTGAAGGCAGTTCCATGAATGTTTCCAGATGCTCTTTCTTACAGTATTTTCTGTTTGGTGGCAGCGGACCTCTATCTGGAAAGTTCATAGTACAAGTTTTTTTTCTCGAGTTTCCTACGGCCATCCAAAGGAATCTGAAGGCAGTTTCATGAATGTTTCCAAATGCTCCTCTATACGGTATTTTTTGCTCAGTGGCAGCGGTTCTCCATCTGGAAGTTTTATAGTACAAAATGAAGATTTTATTTTTTTCAAGTCTACTACGGCCTTCCAAAGGAATCTGAAGGTAGTTTCATGAATGTTTTCAGATGCTCTATCTCACAGTATTTTTCGTTTGGTGGCAGCGGACCTCTATCTGGAAAATTCATAGTACAAAAAAAAGTTTTATTTTTTTTTTCAAGTCTCCTACGGCCATCCAAAGGAAACTGAAAATAGTTTCACGAATATTTCTAGATGCTCTTCCATATGGTATTTTTTGTTCAGTGGCAGCGGTTCTCCATCTGGAAATTTCATATTACAAGAAAAACTTTTCATTTTTTCTCAAGTCTCCTACGGCCATCCAATAGAATCTGAGAGTATTGTCATGACTGTTTTCAGATGCTCTTCTTTACGGTATTTCTGTTTCAGTGACAGCGGATCTCCATCCGGCAATTTTATGGTACAAGAAGTTCTTATTTTTTTATGTCTCCTACGGCCATCCAAAGGAATCTGAAGGCAGTGTTGTGAATGTCTTCAGATGCTCTTTCCAATGGTAATTTTTCTCAGTGGCAGCGGACCTCTATCAGAAAATTTCATAGTGAGAAAAATATTTGTCCATTCTTGAAAGCAGTCACCTATATGAATGAATATAACTACTCTGAGTACTACATGTTCCCCGCAAATTTATTTTTGTTCAACGTCAATGGACTCCCTCTGATAATTTCATATTCAAGACTTTTAGACATTTCAAATGGATTGCTGCTGGTGTCTTAAAAAAATTTTTTTTGGTAATTTCCGTCAAACAAATTGATTAAGCCACGTATATGTACACTTTAATATGTCTTTGGTTGAGCAATCAAATCAATTTTTTGACAAAACAATTATTTTTGGTACTAATTGTCCAGCCACACTTTTGTTACTGACCGATCGTTATTCTGCGAGAAAACAAATTGATTTCAACCCGTATACTCACAACCTTTCTTGAGAAACTTCAGAATTTCTGACACTCAAAATATTTCAGGTGTGGATTGCTGATGGTCTCCAGGAGAATCATTTTTCCTGTCTCTATCAAACAAATTGGTTACGTATATACCTAGACATGTATCCATATTGCTTAAACTGAAGAAATTTTGGCACACGAAATATATTGAGTGCATTAAAGATTTAGCGAATGATTATAGGCTTCGTATCTCATTACGTCATCACCCTATTCCAATTACTTTAAGAAATGTTGATGGTAAGAAGTTAAGGAAGAAAAACAATCTGACCACACCGCCTGTGTTTGCTCCGCTATCCCACGTTAGAGTTTCTCTACGTCAGAAAGTGTGGCTGGAAATCTGTGGCTAACTTCACGTAAATTACATGAAAAAGCTGTCGGTTATAAAGTTAACTTTTTTAGAATTCCCTCATTTTGTATACAGGTTGTCCCATTCATGAACTGGCAACTATCAACATTGAAATATTTTTTTCACTTTCGGTTCAATCAGATATAAGTCACTTTTCGAATACCCTTGGTATAACCCGAACTTTGATACTAAGGAGCATGGAAGAAAGCAGTACCTGAATACCAGTATACACATTCCATTAAAATGATCTTCGCAACAAAAATGCGTCTCCTTGGCAGATACAAAGTCGGCCCTCCGCATAGCGCGCTGCCATAACTTTCGTGATTTTAAGTCACTTGGTAGTGGAATAAAAATTATGTCTGGTGCAGTTACCGAAGAATTTTTCCATTCAGGAACGACGCAATAGGTTTGTTTTGGTTCTGTGTTTCGAACAGTTATTGAACCGTCCCGAATCGACGCCGAATAAATGCGCAGAATATTACAGGCACAGATCAGTTCTGGAACGGTCCCAACAACTGATAAACCAAAACATATAAAAAAATTATTCTGACAAGTGTGTAGACAAAGATTGGAGGTTAGGTGTCTGGCAAAAATGAAAGTAACAGGAATTAACTAAGACGTTATCTATGGTTATCCAAAATTGAATTGAAAATATATTGTCCTCTCTATGTAATCTTATACTGATGTGTTTGACAAAAACATGTCAAGATTAAATTTTTGGAATTGTAAAAGATGTAATAAAAATTTTTCAACACAAGCACTACAGGATAAACCTTAAGGTGCTCTAAGAGAGGTGCTTATGCGAAAGTAGTGATTCACATTGGATTTGAATCACTGGAGATTGAATCCATTGGGAAAAACGTTCTCAAGAAGTTTATTTCACATGATTATTATTATTGCTACATACATTTCACGTCTATCTGTTATGGTATACGAATAATGATGATATATTATTTTGTCTTATTTACCTCCATTAAGCAATATTATATTGGACGTATTTAATACAAATATTGAAATTGTAGATAATATAATAAATAAAACATAAATACGGATAAAAATGAGGTTAAGAAACGTTACTACCAAAATCCACAACGCAAATGAAAAATTTTATTAGTGCGCAAGAGCGAATTCGAAGATCTAGCCGGTCCCTACTCAAATGTACGAACTAATAATTACCGTTCTGGAATAGTTCCGAATCGGTTCGAAAAAAACCAAAACACTTTGAGAAAGCTACAGAAAGATTCTAACTGAACCAAAACACATTTCAATAACTGCGCATGATCGAACGGTACGGAACTGTGAACCAAAACAAACCTATTATTTGTTACGTCCTTACTTTATCATTATTCATATTCACGCAGTTGACACACTTGCAGTAAACAACACACAACTTGTTTCCTACGGCTTTAGGACACTCCACTTCATTATGTTGAATCTGAACAGCATCATACCTCCAAAAGCTGAAAGGGAGTTTTCGAAAAAACTATTGCCAAGAAGAAGAGAATTGAAACTTATAATATCTGTTTCACAAATTATATCTAACCTTATGTGGGTCACTCAGTATTTCGTTACTGACGTGTCATAGAAAATATATTTGGTGTGATTTTCACCTGATTTTTGAACTATGTAATATAGCGGAAATCTGTAGTGCTGCTGCGAATTTTTTATAGAATTCATTGAATAAGGTAGACATTCTAGATATTCACAATTCCTTTTTCAATAAATTCATTACCAGATCATTCATCATATTTAAGAGTTTTCTTTTGTGATAAAAATGTCATTTCACATTTATTCATTTCTACTCAGTCACACTTCGATTATTTTTATGACATCAGTTTTTCAAAATCTGCAATTTCAAACTCAAATCCAAAGTTTCCTGCTTATTGTCTCAAATTGCTTTACACAACGCGATTTCTGCTAATGCCAATCATTGAAAATTCACCATTCGAAAATATATCTAGCGACAAACAGCAAAACTATATTGATACTTTGAACTCATAACATACACAAGATTTTGCATCTATGATGGCGCAGAAATAAAATATGCTATGACAAGCTAAATGAAATAACGAACTATTAATTATTACGTTACTATACTAACTAGTACGAAACAGTACCTTTCTGCACGCGACACCGTTATCCGAAAAAGCTGATATCGGATAAGTAGATGAATCTAGGAAAGTATTAAATTAGATCAAGCATTTTTCTATAAGTAAAAATGTTACAAGCGCTGAAATAACTTCTATATGCGGGACAATTTCTGATCTGATTTGCTTGTAGATAAAGGGTGATCCACGCACAGGCACGCTTGTACAAAAAAACATACAAAACAGGAAATTTTTCAAAAAATTCTCCATGTCTTTTATCAGATTTCTTCACCACGAGAATCTAGTTAGAATATTATTATCATGAAATGCAAGTCCAGCGTTGCCCGATTGTGGGCTGACCAACATGCTATCCATTGAAAACGTTCGTATAAGCCTGGGCTCACAAATACACTTCACATGAGGTGTATAGAATTACACAGCCGCGCCCCCTGACGAAGTTTTGTGGAAGTAGATGGTGTATCAGCTATGTGTATATGGTGTAATTGTCGGCCCAACCTAAAATTTGCCAAACGTCATTTCACACAACTCTATATGCAGTGGGAAACGTTGGTGAGCCCAAAACCGGGACGACCGACGTTTCCAAGGGCTGACCAGAGTACGCGTCGTATATTCTACGGACTGACAAATGACCGTTTACATATCTACCTGTAAGCTGGGAGCAAAACTAATAAAAAGAAGAAGAAGAAGAAATAAACTGTAATCTCAATACTCAAATAATGAATATTCTCCAAAGAATAGTCATTCTCAAAAACTGATTCTCTGTTGTATACTAAAATTGACCCACATTTGAGTAATTGCATATCACCCCTTAATCAGTTATGGCATGGTTACAAAATTTGGCTGGTCGTGCAGAAGACCTTCTGAATAAAATTGATCAAAATGCTGCAACAGTATTGAGTGAATCAAATTTAAAATTGATGGAAAAAGAGTTGGTACCTATTCTGTTTGCTTTAGTTGACGTACTAACGAGTTAATTTCAGAAGACATGGAGATGTTTTTCAAATTGATGTATTTCCAATTGGGGATCTAGATTTAGATGTGAAACGTATTGAAATGAATGATTCTAGAGTATCAGTGAGTTGTGGTCCCACTTCCCAATATGATCATGTTGATAGTGCAAATCAAGAAAGTAATAACTTGATCAACACTGAATTACTTTTTGAAAACTTTACAGAAAAAAGTGCATCTAATGGTAAAACTAGTGGTCATATTTATTTTATGCTATTGTTTGCATATTTACACTGTTGTTCATATTTATACTACTATTAATGTAATATTGAAATTAGTGGAAGGTTTATTTAAAATTAACCTGTGCTGAAAAAACTTTCATTAAAATTATGAAGTAATTTTCAGTCCTTCTAAAAGTACTTTTTGGAGTACAAATTCTAGGCATCTATTGATTTTCTGCTTTGATTGTATTTTACCGTGAGACGTCAATTGACAATCATTTTACTTACAAAACTTCAATAGCTATCAGGTTGCCAAAAAAAACCAGTCATTTTAATGGAGGTATGTGTAGTGTAGGTAGGTATTCATGGATAGAGAAAAATGCCTAAGTTATCCTTTAGTGTTATTTGTCTCAGCTGACATTTTTTGCTTATAATTAATTTTATGTAAATATTAACAATTGAAATATACATTAAAATGATATAAATTATTAATTACTAATCCATTTTGCCCAAGGTAGTTCAGGCGATGAAATTGGCATCGATGTATCCAATAGAAGTTTAGAAAGCAGTGACAAAATGTCATCTTCAAGTTCCTTACATAATAGGTATATAATTCAATTCTTCGAACTCTATATTTTCAAAAAGTAGTTGTAGTTTTATTCTAGGTGAAGAAGACTTGCAAATCTTACAGAAAAAACTAGAGTTTACAAATAGAGATCTTAATAAAAAACTTCTTGATGTGCAACATCTATATTCTGAACTAAGAAATGAAAATACAAATCTTCATTTTGAACTCGAAAGAGTTCACAAACTGTTAACTGACTCCCAAATGGAAAAAGATCAGTATATGGCTAGGGCTCAAAGAATTTTGATGGAAAAAGAAACACTCATTTCTATCAAACAAGAAAATAACATCAACAAAGATACCAAAACTATTTTTGCCACATATAATGAAGAGCTGAAGTGAGTTGACAATGTTCATACTTGTGAGAATTATTCAATTTGTTGCAGGAAAGAATTGGAATTTCACCAATCCAAGTCCAATGAATTGGCCCAAAGAAATATTCACTTAGTCAAAGAAATTCAGTCACTACAAATGCAGCATCAGATGATCCAAAATAGCCTCCAATACACAAACGAAAGTTTACAACAAACTCTCCTCAATGAAAAAAATTCCAGAGCAATTACTGAAGAAGATGTCTTACAAAAAAATAGGGTAGGTTAATGTACACCAATAGAATAAAAAAGATTGTTATTACTTTCCTTTTGCAATAATTGAAAGAAATCAGTTCAAACTATAATAGTATACAGATTTAATAAAATTTATAATCCACCAAAAAAGCTACTTCAGTTAGTAATTTGCCCTAAGGCAACTTCTACTCTGTATCATATCAAAGAATATTTTTCCAGAACCAGAACCAAGATCTAGGTACCATGATGCTTTTCACCCAACAATCTAATCTAATTGGTATGATGTTTGTTTAAACATTTCCTGTGAGTGAAATAACATCATGTCAATTTTTAAGATCGTAAATAACAATCATTGAGAAAGGATGTCTGAAATTTTAGTAAGAACTTTAAGTCATTATAGAGTAGAATCTCTCGATATACGACATTATGAATCTTTTGTTAGTTAACGATTAGGGCCTGAACTCGGGATAACTCTTCCAGGCAAAATAAGTAAAACCTGAATGAAAAAATATTGTTATTGTTTGAAGGAGAACTGAAAAAAAGGTTCAAATGATTTATTGAAGGATCCTTATTCCATTTACAGTTTTATGACGAATTTGAAGTTGAATTTGAAAATGGAATAAGTTGAAAATATACACAAAAAGTTATTTCCCAAAACTTATCTTTCTCTATACCTTCACTTACTTTTTCTTCTGTCTGTTGAGTTCTTTGAATAATGCTAATTGTGGCAAAACTATTAGCTCATCAGGTTTGTTTTTTGCATTCTCATGTTAAATGTCCTAAGACATGTCACTGTATTGTAAAAATGTAGAAGTGTGTACAAATAATGAAATAAACCAGTGAAGGTTCCAGAAATTGAAACATCAACAGTCTCAAGAGTGAATAATTTTCAAAGGATCAACATATGTAATTCTTTTATGACTTCTATAGAATATCTACAATGTACCTTATGTTATGGCCTCTTCATAAAAAATTTGTTTCTTTTTTCGAATGTGTAACGTTTCTTTTTCAGGAACTGCATAAAAAAAATCAAGAAATATTGCAACTGCAAGAATTGTTGAATAAAAGTAATTTGGAAATTCTGAAACTGAAAGAAGCTCTCGCACAAAAGTTACAATCAAATGATATTGAAGATATGGAATACAGAATTGCATCTTTAACTCACACTCTTATGTTGAAACAGCATGCCTTGGAAACGGCTACTACTGAAGGACATGCACTAAGACTTCAATTGGAGAAATTGGAAGTAAGTAGCAGAGCTCTGTATCGAGTTTTTTAGATATGGTGTGCAGGTTTTTATATCCTTCCTTTCATGTAAAACTGTGGTAAACATTATCCAAGGCTTTGAGGCAACGAAGGCAGTGCTTTAATCATAAAGTCTGTTTACTGTTTCATCCAAGAAGACGATAGGACATTGAAACACAAATAGCACAGGAAACCCACACAAACTGATACATATCTAGACGAAAACTTTTACCAGTCTCGATAAATCATAGTGGTAATCAGAACTTCAGTTGAGAGGGTCTGTCACATCTGCGAACTCGAAAATTTTTCTGAGCAAGTCATTCATTCGAAAAATGCCTTCAAAGGGAATAGTTATAGTGAAGACAAATTCTATTGGGCAAATACTTCTGTTCAAAAATCTGTTTTTCCGTTAGCCAGCTGTCGCACCCTTACGAACGACAACCCTCAGAAGTCGGAACTTGTGCGAGCTAAGGACTAACGAGGTCTTACCACGGTTGCAGAATCATCTCAGCTTCAACCAGATAAATTCTCTCTAGAAAAATATCTGGTTGAGGCTGGATTCGAACCTACGAACTTCCAATCTTGAGTCGAGCGCGCTACCACCGCGTCAATTCTGCCACTTGATTGTATTCATATTTCGGTAATGTTTTTTAAGCTTATTGAAAAGAAAACAAGGTAATTAAAAAAACACAAGAACGAAGGTCTAAGAAATGAGAATAATAGAATATGGAACAGTTACTGAGTCATTGAAATACTTGACGATATTATAAATTTTTTCCTAACTTTCAACACATGATTTTAGAATATTGTGTTTGGTCACCCACTACAAAATACATTTCTCAGGACTTCAACATTTATATTTATGCCCCTGTTAAACAAAAAAAGGTTCAAAAAATTCATTACTTGCGCGTACACAGATAGTTTGAAAAATTTTGAAAATGAGCTGAGTAGGCTGATTGGTCTGAAGTTTTCGAATGATTCAGGATATCCTTTTCTGTAACATGGTTGTATTAGTGCAACTTTGAGATTTTAGGGGAAAAGTCCAGTTTTGAGTAAAGCATTGATGACATGAGTCGGAGACGTTATAATGTGTTCGAAACATGTATTATCAGATATAGCGATATTTCGTCATACCCCGAGCTTTTTTTATTTTCCAACTTCTGTCACATTCTGTACTGGTACAGAAATGAGATAATTTTCGTTTTGAGGTATGTTGCATGTAAGTATACTCAATTTGTGAATGTCTCTAATGCACAATTTATAGGTAAAATGTGGTTTACCTATCTAACATAGTGTGAACAATGTCGCCAAGCGAGCAGGTTGTGCTAGCAACCGAACTTAATAAATTAAAGAAAAGTGAAATAATCGATCTCATTGTCACTAAAGTTTTACCAGGTAGTTTTTCTGAGAATATTATTTTACAGAATCTCCTGGGTAATCTATCGAGCGGCATTGACTCAAATGAAAATTCAGACTTCGGTAATAAATCATCCGTGTGTTGTCCGAAAACGGAATGCCTGTTTACTGCAAGAAAACTTCAACAAGTCGATCGCGAAGTGAATCTATCAGAAAAACTCTCCGATCAGA
>WOGR01009209.1:0-11458 GCA_015342045.1 Leptinotarsa lineolata | reverse complement strand
TTTCATCACTGTCTCCTAGAGTGCCATGATGTCTATGTCTAGACGTGATAGCAGTTCCAGGAGTTCAATATCGCCTATTGAATGCAAAATGGATGTTTCATGAATCTATTATCAGTTGTTCTGAAGTTTGTGCTGGCATAACTGTTTACCAGATGCCTGTGATAGAGCAGCGATCTTTTGCTCCTCGGTTGTGAGCTTGCCTAACAGCTGGTTTCCTTTGGCATTCTGCGCCTTCGGTGTTGGTTTCTTTGTAGGTGGCTGCTGTCGAGGCCTCTGACTCACCGCTTGTCGAGGCCTGTTCGTTGCATTAGTTGTTTTGTCTTGGTTTGGGGAACATTTTACATCCCCTGTAGCTGGCTGGATGCGCCTCGAGGCAATTGGCGCATTTGGCTGGTGTCTCTCTCTTTTTCTGACACTCTCTGGTGTCCTGGCCTTTTCCGCATTTCACGCAGCGGGCTGTCGCGTGGCAGCACCTTCGTGCGTGCCCGAACAGCTGGCATTTGTGGCATTGCGTGATGTGGAATTTTTTGTTATGGACGGTATTCCCTCGCCCATGTTTTCTTCTTTGCTAGTTTTAGCCTTTTCGGCTGCGATGCGCCGCCTAGTGCGGCGGTTACGCCTGGCTACTTTTGTGAATTCGTGTAGGATTATAGCCATCAATTCTGCTATTTTGTCATCTTCGGCTTTTGTTTGTTGTTCGTGCTTTTGGACCAATTCTTCTATAGAAGCATTGAGTTTGTTGAGTTTTTTCTCATGTGTTTCATACATGAGACGGTAATCTTTCTTTATTTTTCCAGCCACGTCCTCCATTTTTCAATGGGTCCTTGTCTGAAAAGGAAAAAAAAACGAAATCAATTTTTAGTGAGCTTTTCCCCACTGCAGTTCTGAAAAGAACTGTCGCTATTCAGTGTTGTGTGAACACTTTACTAAATAAAATCATGAAAATCGCACTGAAAAATCACAACACTGTACAATTTCACTTCAAGCTACACTCGAGCTTTCGCTTAGATGTTCAATCTTTGGTGTCTCGATGCAAATTCATGTCACCAATGAATTGTTCTGTAGGTGTGTCATATCCCTACAATTTAGACACGTAGATCACAGAATCTGTATCATAATACAGGACTCTTTCGTCAGGCCTGTCTAAAGGACTGTAACGTTCGAGACGGGTCAATGCTGTGACGTATGCAGCAACAACCGCATTGACAGTTGAAAACCAACCAAAACTTTCACTTCTGGATTCCCAGAATGGAATCGAGGTGTTCTCATTGTTTGGTAATACAGAATTGATGATACGAGAGGGATCATTTATCATTTCGAAGGATTCAGCCGGTTGATTGACAATAAATATTTCACGCTGGTTCTCACGTTGACCAAACGTGCCCCAGGATAAATTCAACGTGAGCATAGCCAGCAATCTCAAGACAAAATCATCAGAAATTTTGAAAATTTCCAAAAGAACATCCTCTCGTAGCAAAAACTCCTCAATGTATTGTTGTTTCTTCTCATCGGTTCTGCAGTGTTTTGGACAATTTGATGATTCTTGTTTGACCTTGATGAATTTGTTCATCATATCAGTGAACAGACCGGCTGTATTTCCATCAAACTGTACTGTATTATAGGACCAAATCTCTATGGTTTCGAGAAGACGATATCCCAACTCTACGGCTTCTACAACCTCATCAATCACCCACGTCCCAGTTAATACCCGTTCTTAATGAGAATGTTGGCATCTATGTGAGCTTAAGTTTTCACCACATGTCCGACAAAGAACAAACATCAGTTCGTTATTGATTTTTTTGTTTCAGAACAGGATGGAGGAGACTTTGTGGAATAAGTATTGTAAACTTTATGAGTCCTGAGATGTGAAAGAGAGAAACAGTGCATTCTTCTCCAGCAACAAATACTTTGCGGTGACCAATAAGGAATTTGCTATATTAACATACCCAAGGGTAGAATAAACAAACATCTACGTATTTGATTCCGTCACCCTATTTGGCCTTCTGATATTTGACAATATATACCGCCGTAGAAAGCATCTCGTAGATCGGGTGGAAGATTTTTCGAGAGAGGATAATTTTCGGAGAATTCTTGAATTTCTTCAGAACTTTTCTGGCGAAAATCACATTTCCACTTTTCGATGACCTCATAACCGAAGGATTTAATTTTATTTATTTTTGCAATGGTCATGTCATAGTGATGAGCCATTGTGTCGGTAGGACAATTTTGGAAAGGAGTTTCTCTCTGATGGTCGAAACACTTCAGACATCCGTGATAAAAACAACCCTAAAACTCAAAAACCTAATTGGTTCCAGAACACGAACCATCAACTTTGAAATTGACAATGAGTGCCTCAAAAGAACGACATGCTTGTTGAATTTTCACATTTCGCTGTTTTTCCTCCCAAAGCAACCATTGGATGGCTACCACAGACTGTTATTACGGCATCTATAACCATCCTTAGGAATGATGCCAATGGTATTTGGTTCGAGAAAATTCATTGCATATTGAGGCAATCGTTACGGCTTCCGTTAATGGACATACATTCGTTTCAGTCAACATGAGTCGATAAAATTTCAAACAGGCTATGGTCAGGGTATCAACATCCGATATACAATAATCTATAATTTCTTGGGGACTATTGGGAGCATAATTTCCAGAGAAGGAATAGGACTCTTGTGATTCTAATTGTTTACACGGTTGGAAAGATGTGGGGAGTAGCCCTTCTTCAACTCAGAATCCAGAAGATTTGGGAAGCTTTGCCAAAGCCATTGGAAAATAATTGAGAGAATCCAAAAGTATTACATTTCTGACGGTCAATAATATGAGCATACCTCGGCGCATGATCATATCAGGGGTTAGGTCAGTTTGTATTGAAATATAATTCAAAATGATCGATCCATCAGTTGCAAATATTGCAGAAGATCTCTCCACAGACTTGAGAACAATTAGTTGGAACAATTTTCGAACATTCCTCACATCTTCTTATTCTTTCACAAATTTTATCTCGAATATGATTTTTGAAACACCCTTGACCTCGGGAAAATCTTATGCATGACTCTCAGAGAATTTTCATTCGATTATTAGGGCAAGCCGATGAAGCCTGACACGAAAAACAAGTGATACCGCATCGATGATTTTCCTCATGATTGAACGAAACATGATATTCTCCACAGTTATAATGACAGCAAAAAGCTGCAGTTAGCGAAGTGATGACATTATAATGACCTCCATGAAACAATTAGTTCAACGAGGGTCCAACATCTTTACCTTCGAAAAACAAATCACGACCCTTGGTCCCGTATTGATGAACAGTTATTTTATATGAAGAAGTATGTCGCCAAAATTAGTTCAACTCAAGTATTTCTCAACTATCTACAAATACTGATACTTTAGCATCAATTATCAATTGCAGAGCCGTTTGACTTTGCAATTTCCTGATGTTCTGTCGTACATTGTTGAATTTGTGGTTTTCATTGGCGTATGCCTGAGCTACAACAAGAGTTCAAGGAAGGCACAAATCATCATTATTTTCAATGGATATGCTCCAACGTTTGTTACACTCTTCGTCAAAGCTAATATGCACGCTGTTTCGACCTTGTACCTTACGCATCACAACGGATGTAAAACCAAGGCAGAAAGTCACGGTGTTCAAGCCACAAGAGTTTGACTGGAAGGTGGCTGATATTTTCGAAAAAACATCATTTACCAAAACGTCAAGAGCATGTGATCCACCCTGAATCTCATGTGGAATCTTTGGAACTAGAGGTGAAGCCTATCTTATAGGTTGGCTCCACACTCTCTAAACCTTTCAATATAATTTCAGTGATAGCGTCTTTTACCCACCCCACTGGTTGCTTACCTTGGGGTATCGACCTGATGTTGAACTCCAAAGTACGAGCCTGTACACCAAACTGAAGATTTTTTTCTGAAAATGTCCTTCACAATCAGAAACTTCTTCAAATCGACCGAATAAACATACATTTGAAAAAAAAAACAAAACTTTCGAAAATTTTCAAAATTCACACAGGGCACACAATAATAACAACGATTATTCGTATGGAATGCGAGTTGAATGATCGAAAATACTGATATATAAAGAAAAAATCAAAGTTATTGTGGGCGAGATGTAGGTAAAATTAAAATAATTTGAAATCGAAAACACTCAAAAGCACTTAGAGTAAATGACTGAAGCAGCAAGCGCAAGTTTCAAGCAAGTATCAAAGGCAACTTTTAAACCACCCCCACTCCTTCAGTTTTGCCGTCATCCAGTCGACCAGTCAGAAGCTACCGCGCGTACAGCGGGGAAATTCAAATTTTTCTGGGACGTCACTGAGTGGGAATGGGACATGTGTAATGTAATCGATGCAGAAAGAAATGAAATGAGTATCGGAGAGATTTAGTTAGGAGATAAGAGTGTGATTGAAATTGAGTGAAGCAGCAAGCGCACTGATATCTATATTTCCTGGAAAACCGCAGGTATTGTTTTGCATTAAAAGTTGTAAGGAAGAATTCATGCGTGTTGTCAGTTTAATGATTTCGTCAGCTTTATTATCATCTCAACGGAAATGACTTTGCATTTTAAAAAATTGGAGTATACGAGGGAGTTTCGAAATAACATTTTTGATGCTTTCAGACGTTCCTGATGCTTCGTAATGTTATCCTGCGCTTAACCGGTAAATAATGATTTCGCGTTTTATAAAATTTTTGTATACAAAAGATTCTGAAATAGAATTTGAAGCTTTTTGTAGACGTTTCTGATGTTTTATGGAACATGAAAAACGTCTACATAGCGTCAAAACGTCGTTTTTTCTATTTTAAAATCCCTCGTATATAACAATTTTATGAAATGTGAAATAATTTCTGGTGAAGCGCGGAATAACATCACAAAGCAGCAAAACAAGCATCAAAACGTCGTTTTTTTATTTCAAAACAAATTTATTTAGAACGCGAAGTCATTTCCAGTGGAATGATAATAGAGCTGACGAAACGATAATTGAACTGACAACACGCATGACTGCTTCCATACAATTTTTAACGCAGAACAATCTTTGCGGTTTGCGAGGAAATATAGATATCAGTGCGCTTGCCGCTTCATTCATTTTCAACCACGCTTTTATCTTTGAACTGAATCTCTTCAATACCCACACCATCTCTTTCTGCTTCGATTACATTGCTCATGTCTCTTTTCCACTCACTGACGTTTCTAAAACAATTTGAATTTTTCCGCAAAGTTGATGGTTGGTGTTCTGAAACCAATTAGGTTTTCGAGTTTCAGGGTTGTTTTCATCACGGATGTCCAAGGTGTTTCGACCATCAGAGAAATACTCCTCTCCAAAATTGTTCTACTGAAACAATGACTAATCGCGATGATATGACCATTGCAAAAATGAATAAGATCAAAGCCTTGAGTAATGAGGTCATCGAAAAGTGGAATTGCGATTTTCGCCAGGGAAGTTCTGAGGAAATTCAAAAATCCACCGAAAATCATTCTTTCTTAAAAAATTTTCCACTTGACCCACGAGATGTGGTCTTACTTAGAATATTATCAAATATTACAAGACCAAGGAGGGTGAAGGAATCGAATACGTAGATGTTTGTTCTTTGTACTCTTGGGTGTGTAAATATGGCAAATTCCTTATTGGTCACCCCGAAGTACTTGTTGGTGGAGAAGAATGCGCTCTCCCAATTGCACCTCAAATGTCTTATGGAAATTTCGATTTTGGCTTTCTATCCCTACTATCAACCGACAATCATAAACGATTCACTGCCTTTCTGTCACGCGTTATTACTACCGTTTTCGAGACGTATTTTTGAAATATTGAGTCTGTCTGTATATGCGTTTGTTTATTTGGGAAATTTGAAACGCGCGTAAATGAAAAATTACAGGCAGACAGTTCATCATCCCCTAATGATGACAAAACAATCGCCATGAGTATTAACAATTTGCAAATACTTCCAAGATCTCACGTTGGTGTAGTGGCTACGGACGTCGTCTAACACGCCGACGACGTGGTTTCAATTCTCACACTGGTAAAATTCAATTTGATTCCTCTTAGCTGCCGATGACCACTAGGACCAAATGACTGGTACGCGACAAAGAGGCTCAGAGGTGAAGGCCCAAGTGCTGAGGCCGAGTCCCAAGGCGGCTCAAACTCTTTGAATATCCCCGATTCCCAATCCATCCTTCTCTGCATCGATTATGTCACATGTTTCTCTCTTTTACTCACTAAAGTTTTCCTCTGAAACACCAGCGACGCACGACCTCAAAGTAGGCTCGAACTAAGCTTGTTCATATAATGATTTGAATTTCCCGTTATACGCGCTGTAGCTTCCGATTGGTCGACTGGTGACGGCAAAAGTGAAGGAGTGGGGGTGATCTGAAGTGGACTCCCCATGCCTTCCTCTGAGTTGAGTGCCCTGGGATAGACTTTTCCCCACATGGTTTCTGTGTGGAGAACATAGAATTCCTTCCTTTCACCCCTGCTAATTCAGGAGCGGTCCTCAACTTACTGATAGGCACTTCTGCAAGATTGACATCTGACCTCCTGCTGTCAAAAGCCAGCATTGAGGTGATTTTACTTTCTTGTCTAGTATTTTAATTCATCTTAACTTTACTGAATGGGGGCGTCCAAAAACTAACTGGAGACGAGTGTCTTTTTAGAAAGTTTTTATGCTTAACGTAGCCGTCTGATAGCGATTCTCGGTGGTGGTCTCTCGTTCTGCTGCGTTGGCTTCCTATTTTTATCTCTTTCTCTGAATTTTGAGTTATCCCTATTGAGCGCTTACTGTAGATCGCGCAGCGCTGGACTGGCGTGCGATCGAACTCTTTCGAACACGTTTTCTGCGTATTCTCTCATGTACGCGTCTATGTCGTATATGTTCAGGTCCAGGTCGCGGAATATGTATCTATTTGGAATGTACCATAGAGCGACTACAGCGGCTCGCACGCAGACGTTTATAAACGACTCAATATTGCATCTGTATGTCGCTGCGCAATGGTCCCAGGCAGTGCAGGCATACATAATCATTGGGAGAATTACGGTCTCCATAAGTAGTAGTTTTACGTGGAGACCCATGTTGCTTCTCCTACCTATTATCGGGTATAGGTTTCGTCGGGTGGCTCTGGCCAGCCCTAGTCTCTGCCGTATGTGTGATCTCAACGTTAGTCTCTTGTCGAGGGTGACTTCTAGCTATTTCGCTTCGTTGGTCCTTGAATCTCTTGTCCGTCGAAGGTGACAATTTCTTCCGGGTGTACCAGCCTCCGGGTGAACAGTATCGCCTGACTCTTGTCAGTGTTCATACTGATTTTCTGAAGGTTGGCCTATTCCTTTAGTCTATTCGCCTGCTGTTGCAAGTATCTGGTGATATCCGCATGACTTGTTGATCTCGCCAGTAGAGTTGTGTCATCCACGTAGAGTGCCAACTTCTTGAAATTGTTCTCTGGCTTGAGCACGTCTGCTGTGTATACCGAGAAGAGGTGTGGCGAAAGGACTGCACCTTTTGGCATGGTGGAGAGTTATTGTCCTACTCTACAGCGGCATCGCCTGTCAGTTAGAAAAGAATTAGTCATACTATTCGTTTCGAGTAGCCAAAATTGCCCAGTTTCTTATGCTGAATTCTGTTGAACGCCTTGGACACGTCTAGGGATATCACTCCGGTGTAGTATCTTTTGCCGATGTTAAAATCTTCTGTCACATAGTCTACTACCCTCAGGACTTGTAACTCTGTCGAGTGTTCTGGTATGAAATCGAATTGTTCGTCTAGTAGGACTCCTAATTTCTTCAGGATAACTCGTTCTGTCACTTTGCTCAAAGAAGGGGTTGAGCTCATCGGCCTGTGGTTATTCAGAAATAGGTTATCCTTCAGGATATGAATGACCGTTGCCTTCTTGAACGGGTACGGGAAATATTGTAGTCTGATTATAGCATTGATGATATTCGTCATTGCTGCTATACCTTTTTGTAGTATGACCTTCACTACCCGGTTTGGAATTTGGTCCAGACCGCGAGCTTTCCGAGTGGCTAGGCATCTCAAGATGCCTTTCACTTTCTCGGGAGATGAAGGTGCCAGGGTTTGCGCGTTGCCCCTTCGCTAGCTTTCTATTCTTCGTACCGTCTCTTCCACCTGATTTTATATCTCTTTCACTTCGTCCGAGAACGGGAAATGAATTTTCTCTACACTTTCTCTCGAAGTTCTCAAATGCTTTCGATTTCTCTTGATCCATGTAGACGATTTCTTGCTCGCCGTGTATAGGCGGGCTTGGTTTTTGGTGTCCCCTCCTGAGGACTTTCTGCATTCTCCATAGAGATTGGTTTTCGGTGTTGAGTTCTTTCAGACGGATTGTCCACTGTCTGTCGTGAATTGCACGCAGTTCTTCTCGCAGGATTCTGTCGGCTCTGTGTATGTGTCTTTTGGTATCTTCTCTTCAGGCGTCTGATTCTAATGAGCTCAATTTCTTCTGGTGTGATGTGGTTCTGTAGATTGAAACGCGCAGCTGGGACTGCCCGTGTGCTTCTCTCCATGGATTGGATGATCGCCTGTTGCAGCTGGGTTGTGGCCATCTCCAGATCAGTCCTCGTTTTGATACGTGGGATGTCTCCTATTGTGTCGTGGGCGGTGCGCTGGAATCTATTTCAGTCGATGATTCTATTTGTCGGATCATCTAGTTCCTCTCGCCTCTTCCTATTGTGAATAGAATGGGGTTGTGGTTTGGCGATCCTTCGTCTAGTATTTCCATCTCCGATATAGGGATATTTTGCACTATGGTGACGTCGAGAATGTCTGGGACCTGGTCTTCTTGCGGGTAGTGCGTTTAGACTTATGGCGCAATTATCGCAGTATCCTCATAGTCTTCTTACAGCCTGACTAGGTTTCTTCCTCTTTGATTTCCATTCCTGAAGTTCCAGTTGCGTGACTCCGCGTTGAAGTCGCCTATGTTGGATGGTGTCTGAGAACATTTCTGCTATGTCGGTTCTCTGCTGTTCAGCTCTTTGTAGCGTAGTTTCAGCATCCTATCTTCGTGTTGCGCTAGGTTTGTCTTTACTAGAAGTGCCGCGCCCCCTGCGGCGAAGCGACCCCCTGGCCTGGCTGTCCTGTAAGTGTTATATCCTGGGATGCGGAAGTTCTTCTTACTTCTTATCCTTGTCTCCTGAATTGCTATGACGTCTATGCTTACCCGTGATGGCAATTCTAGGAGCTTACTTTTTCTTTCTGTGGCACCGTTGCGTCTGCGCCTTCGGTGGTGTCCTTTTAGCTTCGAGTTTAGGCCTTTGACTATCCGCTGGTCTAGGCCCCTTTCATGTGATTGTATTGTCCTTGGTCTGGGAAATATTCTGCACCCCTATAACTCACCGAGTACGCTTCCATGCAGTTAGCGCATTTGGATGGCGTCTCTCGGGTTTTCTGACACTCTCTGGTGTCGTGGCTTCCACCGCGATACACGAAATGCGCGGTTGCGTGGAGCACCTCTGGGAATGTCCGAAGAACTTGCATCAGTGGCACGGGGACACTACTCCCTTATTTATTCTTTGTGACTCCGCCCGCACAATAAGGTTGACGCAAGTTAAGTAATTTTGAAGTCGAAAACCGTTTTTAAAAACAATTTTATTTTACTCAAAATTACAGTAGAAAAATTATTAGAGACTTCTCACATCGAGATTAGCAACAAGAATGAATGTGAAGTAATGACAATAATGGTTTGTGAATCTGGGGTGGGATTCTGAAAGTACTGCATTTCCTTGGATAGTCTGCAGATTCTTATCACATACCTCCTCCCTCCTCAGGAGAAAACAATACGGATAAAAGGTTGTTTTCTTTAGGGTCCTTCTGTTGGTTAGTGTTGCGATGGCCATTTTTCTTTCTCATCCAAAACCAAAGTATGGCCGGTCCGGTAAGGAGTAGAAGGCCCATAGTTATACTGGGTATATTTCAAATTGCTGGGTGTAATAATTGGTTGAGGAATGGAGTAGCTTGACTTCTGTTTGAAGTTCTTGTATAGATTGAAAATTGATTGACATCAGTATCAAACGCTCATTTTCGTGTTGGTCACCATTAGTTTTGGAAGCCATATTCCACCCTAATTTGGGAAGAATGAGTAGGTCAAGTTTTTCACAACAACACTGCAACCTTCTGGAATTTTCAGATGATTATTTGTTTCGATTCTGTGTACATTTCTTTTCTCGCAATCCGCTTGGGCTATAACGGATTCGCTGGATGGCAGGATTGGGAGAAATCGGTCATTGATTTTTTCTATTATGGAGTGATTCAGAATGACTTCATTCGTCCAGCAATTGGGTTTTTTGACCTTCATCAAAGCAATAATACAGGTGTCGATTATAGATTCTTCGGGATGTTGGCACAGTAACACATTATCTATTCGAGGGCATGGTTTATTTTCAAATTGGTCAAACTCAGTACCGAGTATTAGATAAAGTTTATAGGGGGTGATGATTGTATTTTGATATGGTAAACTGATAAGATTATAGATACGGAAGTCGTCTTATAGGCAAATTGGTATGTGTATTACAAAAATAATTTTGTATTTTTCAATTTTTACTTGAGTTCCTACCAACTGGTGATGAAAGTATGCATTTTGAGTTTTGAGGATCTTTCTATGACCATAGATATTGGCCATCTGTTCAATATTACTTACTGAATCATTCAGTGGTATTACTGAAGGGTAGAGGTAACCTAAGTTGGCAAACATGATTACATTTTCTGAATTATCTAGAAATGTTATCGAACTATGACAAATTTTTATTATTTGTCTGAAGATCCCCAAGGATGCAAAATAAGAATGTGAATCATCTGTTCGGTTATTGATTTCTTCTCCTAGTTGGTTGAGTTGATCTCTCAATAGGATTTGATTATCGTGAATTCCGGATATGGTTCCATTATGATTTTCGATCAGTTTTTGATTGGGAGAAGTCTGTAGTTCAAATCGATAATTGAGAGAATTTTGATTCCTAAATAGCGTTTAAATTTGTGAATCGCATTCGATTTCGTCTTCATGGTCTAATGTACCAAAAAGCCAGTTACTCGCTATGCCTAGACCATCATTGGGTCCGCTTTTTTTTGCGATGATTGAAATTATATTACTCAACCCATTATGACCGAAATTCGTTCACTTTCGAATTTTCAGTTCAAAATCAACATGAAGGCATTATTGGTGTACAGTGTATGGGAAAATAAAGTATTTTTGAAATATTTATTAGAATAATAACAACAAATGCATGTTACATATAAGTAACACTAGGTCATTTGGTTACAGCGTTAAAGAAACATATCACGTTCCTACAAACACGAGGGCTATCTGGTCTTTGAATGAAAAATAATATCACATATAATGTCGCACTTTTTGCACATAGTTCTAGTGCTCGTATTGTACCCTTTCCCAGCACATCGTTGACGTTTCTTGTTCGGAATGGACATCAGAAGGTGATTTTTTCTATCATAT
>WOGR01009208.1:0-11459 GCA_015342045.1 Leptinotarsa lineolata | reverse complement strand
TTAGTTGTCTTAAAAAATTATAGCATTTCCGATAGTGTTTGAATGCTGCTACTTCACGCTGTTAGGGATGAGAGGAGAAATTATGTATAATAATATCTATTGAATTTTGCTAATCCAACGATCACATCAATACTTTTTCATACACCGAGACAAATAAATGAACGAACACAAATAACTTGATTTTCACAAAAAAAGAACTCATGAAAATGAAAAGAAAATTCAAAAAATCTGCACATATTCTTTCAACAGGTAACAAGTGTATTTCAAATAGCTCTGTGGAAATGGATCGTAGCTAGTTGCCATTACTAAGAAGATAGGTTGAAAACGGAAATATTAACCTCAATTGAATTCTCACAAACCATCCAGTATATGTATTTATGTAGAATAAACATTTCATTCTTTTGAGAAACGTCAAAATAATTCAGGCTATTCACAATTTTAGGCAGAAGTTTGAAAGTGAATTTCACGTTCTTAAAACTGAGAAAAATTGTTTTCCATAACGTCGACCACTGAAGAAAGCTAAGTATAATTTTTTTTAAATTGATTTTCTCAACTTATAGGCAAAATTTATGGATATGACAAGTTACTGACTGATTAGACTCACCACTTCAATGAATCAATTTTATTTGTTGTCAGAAGAGAAATGAAAAATGAAACATCTTCAGAGTTGATCTACATAGTATTAGTAATTGCACTGTATTATCGAGGGTTGACGAAAATATACAGAAAAGTGTCAATAACGACTGTTTCCACCTCTACCACGTATAACAGCATCACATCGTCAGCCCATACTTGAAATTATGTGCCTTATTTTATATTGGTCCAGTCCTCTCCAAACCTGAATCAGTGTCTCCTTCAGTTCATGCAGGTTTTTAGGTTGGATCGAGTGCTCCCTCAATCGCCTACCAAAGGTATCCCAAATATTTTATATTGGATTCAAATTCGGGCTACGTGCTGGTCATGCTATGGTGTTAATTTCAACCTCTTCTAGGTAATTTCTGGCTATCTGTTCAACATGTTTTCTGGCGTTATCTTGTTGCTTCTAAATCTTTATTATGTACCTTTCAGCTGTAACTGACTCATTTTGTATGACCACGACGTCTGTACGAGCGACCAAAGAAATAGCACCCTATTCCATAACGGAGCCTCCACTAGATAATGTGGTTAGTGAAAAGTTACATTGAGATTATCCTTCATTGGGATGTCTTAACAGACGAATACGTCTGTCGTTATCGTGTAAACAAAATCTGGACTTATTGGTGAATAATACTCGGTCCCGGTCAGTATCCAAACAATTAACGCGTTCCCTGGAAAAACGTAGTCTTTCCCTTCGATGGTCTGCAGTTAATAGAAGATCCCAGACAGGTGTTATGTTGTAGGTATTCCCTGAGTCGCCGACGAACAGTTTCCGTACTGATTTGTATAACATACACGTTTCGAAACTGAATTTTTAGACTTTGATGTGTAACAAACCGTTGGCGAAGTGCCACAATTCTCAAATATCAATCCTGAATAAAGGTAGTTACCCTATTTCTTTCTTGCACTGGTCTGCGAGCATAATCGCCTGTTTCACGAAATCTTTGCATGATCCGTGCGATGTTTATGTGGGACACATTGAATCGACGATCAATTCGTTGGTAACTCCAGCTTTCTTTCAAAAGTATTATTGCTTGGGCACATTCATCCCCGGGAAAAATCACGTGATTGATGCTGCATTATACACGCAATTACGAATCCTTCACAAGTAAACAGTAACCGAATAAGTACAGGTCTTAAACTCGTTCAGAATTGCGAACTCAATAGACACATTTCTTGCTTCTTTCTATATTTTTGCGAATAAAAACCAAAGCACGTAACCACAGTCGAAAAATATCGCATTCATAAATGGCAAATACAAGGGGTTTAACGAACATAACATTGTAATAGGAGTTTTTATCATCGCCAAAAAAATATATTGAAATTTCAATGTGAAGTGTATTGAGCAGTATCTTATCCGGTGAACTTTACAGTTTGTCCTTTATTACATCGCAGATTCTATATTGATTTACCTCTGTTCATTTTTCATATTGGGGAAAGTTATATAACCAAAAAACAGTAATAAATATAAAACTTCATTTTTGAGCTCTGGTTCTTCTATAACTCTGGATTTTAAAATGTATAGAATCATACAAATAAGTAACTTAATCAACCGAAAGAGTGAAAATGAAGTAGATGAATGCAATGGAAGAAGAAATAAAATCATTTGAAAGGAGAGGTATTTGGTAATTACTTGAATTACCCCCAGGTAACTCATTACAGTTACTACAAGGTTGAATTTTAAAATCTGTTCTACCAATCAATGGATAGAACAGAATCATTGTGAATAATCCCGGCCATTCAGCAATAATTTTCTCATATTTGACCAACATATATTATTATCCATGATGATAATTTTGAATTATAGAATTTATAATGTGAAAATTTTATAATTATCATCATGAGTGTGATTAATTTTCATCAAGTAACGGGCCAACTTACATATATTACTATCCGTGATAATTATATATTATAGAATTCAAAGTGAGAAAATTTTATAATTATTATCTGGAATAGTGGTAACGGATCAGTGTGACCTCTTTCAGGTCAGGTCAGTGTCTCATTACACTATTTTGCAGTTTTTGAAGTCTATATATTTCATTTTGATTTACCAAATTAATATTATAGAGCTGAAATTGGGTGATATAATAGTGTTATAAATTATAGTTTTTGATCATTTTGTTGAATGTATATACAGGGCTTTTCATGATGAGCGTTAATTAGCCGTTTCTGGCAAACTATTCAACGGATCAACCTGAAAATTTCACAGTATGCATAAGTCAATATGACCTACACGCCTAGAATATTTTAGACGAAGCGGCTCGATAGATTCCACAACACTCCTTGATGATTCGATAACCAACTTCTTCTGGCCTGAACTGGATAATCTGATTACCAACGACATGTGATTTCAACAGGACGGCGCTACGTGTCACACACTGAAGATTACTTCATTTGGTCTCTTGGCCAAAGTGGGACTCTAACAAACGCTAAAAATTTGATCTGGTCCAGGGTGGTGCAAGAACAGCTCAGCTACCAGGACCCAAATTTTCTTGTGGACTAAGATATCCTGCTCTTGAGAGCAGTATCTCTTAGTCGCAAGTCGCTTTCTGACTGTACCCTTTTAGCCTCCTAGGTTTGTTAACAGGACCAAGAGTTTGATACCTGAGAAGTTCTTGCTCTCGATACATTGTTACAGGGAGGACAGTTGGGGTTGTTTAGACTAAGAGTCGGATTCTGTGGTTACTTCATGATCTATTAAGGATCCCATAAGTGGCTAGGGAAAATACGTGGGAGCTTCCCACCATCGTGCAAGATAGTAGGAGTCCACTAACTGACGGAACCTTCGAGATACCGGGAGTTCGCTAATCGTTCACTCGTTAGCTGAGCTCGTTAGCAATAAGTATACAAGTAGAAGATGCACTCACTTGTGGGATCTCTTAGGTTCAGCATTATGTTTTACTTGCGGTCCGCCCCGGCTCTGCACGGGTACAATAGTGATACTGAATATAAATTCACCCACCGCAAATTGAAGAGCACGGAGAAACAATGATGAAAAGATAGTTTTGTTTAATGGACCCCTTTTTTTTCCCCGCGGTTGGCGCCCCATATATTTGAAAATCCTTTCTTATTGCACATCTACAACATTAAACGAACCTACATACAAAATTTTAGCCTCCGAAAATATAACGGTACGGAGAAACAGTGATGAAAATGTAATTTTCATATGTTAACGCTCCCGTTTTATCCCCAGTTGGAATACTTATAAATCCTTTCCTGTTGCACATATACAACATAAAACTAACCTACATACAATATTTCAGCCTCCAAAAATATAGCGGTACGGAGGAACAGTGATTTAAATGTAACTTTATTTTATGAACGCCTTTTTTTCTCTACGTCTGACTTACCAGTTGGAATATTCAAATATCCTTTCTTAATGCACATCTTCAACATAAAAAGAAACTACATACAAAATTTCAGCCTTCAAAAATATAGCGATACGAAGAAACAGTGATGGAAAAATAATTTCATTTTATGAAAGCCCTTTATTCCCCGCAGCTGGCACCCCAGTTGAAATATTCAAAACAAAAATCCATTGTTACTGCACATCTACAACATAAAACGAACCTACATACAATAATTCAGCCTCCGAAAATATAGCGGTACGGAGGAACAGTTATGAAAAGGTAACTTTATTTTATGAAACTTCCCTTTTCCCCCATAGCTGGCACCCCAGTTTTAATATTTAAAAATTCTTTCATACTGTACATCTACAATATAAAACGAACCTACTTACAAAATTTCCTACGAAAATATAGCGGTACGGAGAAACAGAGATGAAAAAATAATATTCACATGTAAACGGGCCCCTTCCATCCCCATAGGAGGCGCCCCAGTTGAAATATTCAAAAATCTTCTGTCTATCCTGAATTATTCTAGGACGTTCAAAAAATCCTGAAACATAACAATCGTTATCTAATTATTAAGGGTGTTATATTGTGTGGTAGCTCTCTATTTCCCATCCAAGTAGAAGTTTCCGGTTTGACTTGAACGGCTTGCTTTTGAATATATAAGGACTGAAACTTTCCAGAACAGTCCAGAAGATTCTGGATTATTCAGCAACATTTCAGGTCATTGTGAAACATTCCAAAATCGTCTCGAATGCTTTGGAATATTTTGAAACACTGCACATAAATCTCATTTCTGGTAGCCTATCCGTTTTCCCACTACTACACAATTTCATATCCAATTCACCCTGAGCGGAGCCTAATAATAAGACCAGTTATTAAATTATCTCAAACAACAGTATATCCACAATTATCAATTTTATTGTTTACATTGGTAAGTACCTGAATACGTCAAGACAACCCAAAAAAATGCGATCTCAGCCTTCAAAAGGAAACACTATGTGAACACGCAATTGCAAACTTTTTTCCTCGCGCGTATCGCATCGATTTGACAGGACGAATGAATTCGTTTTCTTGCTCGGTATGGTTTGAAGGAATATTTTAATATACATGAAATGCTTAAGGCAACTAGCGTATTCATTTGATGAGGATTAAGTTTCGTATCAATTCAAATAGCTTTCCAATTTTATTATCCCATTATGCGTGACCATTGACCATTATTTCATGCATTGAAATGGGGATATTGAACCACAGAATAGTAAAGGAAGTTCAAAGCGGCGCCTTTGATCTTTATTCGGTGTTTTCAGGGTATAAAGCTGAGGGCCGACTTTGCCCAATAGGTGCGTACCAAAAAGTTCAGAACCGTCTCTAGTTCTAATATCATACCCGATATTTTGGAAGAACCGAAAATATTTTAATTTTCAGTCATTCACATCTTTGGATATTTTTGTTTCGTGGGGGACGGTACATGAAAAAATGAAAGGCATAGACACTTCTGGATCAGAATTAGACAAATTTTATTGATGGATCTTGACTTCAATATTGGAAATATAGTAAAACACAATATAATTATAAAAAATATTTCAGGGGTATATAATATAAAATAAAATGTATAAATAAAAAGAATCAAAGAATACTCAACAAACACTTTGTGAGTGGCAAAATAAAATACCCACTGGTGTCGCCAAATAAATGATTTTATCTTTTTTCTCTTGCTAGATTTGGAACTAATATTTTTGAAATTTCTCTTAGCATATTTCAAGAAGTGAAATATTCTCAATCGACCAAATGGGTTGGTGAGAAAATTGTACGGAAAATGTACAATTTTCTCACAACAAGGGTGTTCAAAATTGATTTCTGCAAATGGAGATACAATATTTTTAAGAATATGTCGATGAGGGTAAAGTGTTTCGAAATGTATTCGGGAAACAACTATTATTGGGCATTTGTGAATTTTCAAAACTGTCTAAATTTCCATATTGATATGCTTTGAAATGACAAAATAAACTGGAGTTATCTGAATCTTGGTGAGCCTTGGCATAATTTTTACAAATTTAACAGGAATGGACTTTTAAACACCTTTGGACACATAAATTTTAATTTTTCATCATTATTTTTTATTTATCCTCATTCGGTAAACAGATATCCACCTCTTCATAATGTGTATCACCTTCATGTGTGTAATTTAAGTAGAAATATTAACTATGTTAATTGTATTCGCTTTGAAAAGTGTTTATAACATAGAATATCCATAAATGGAACTCTGTTAAGCATTGAGCAGATCAGTATTAATACTGCTAGTAATTTAGTTAAACTTCTTTAGAATAACTCAAAATTGAAAATTCATCTACATGATACTGAGGGAAAACGAAAAAAAAGGTTGAGATCTGTTTTTGTAATAATTATTGAAACAGTTCCTTGCGGCACACATCTCCCGTCAATGGTCACTTACAATTCTGATTGTTTATTACTATTCTGTGATTGAATTATCATCAAAACATAGCTATATGCGTTCGTGAACTTTTTTTGTGGATCTATAAAAGAAGAATCATATACAGGATGTAATGAAATGGTAGGTCATGAATTAAACCACATACTCTGAGGTCAAAAATAACTCGATTAGATATAATCTACTCACATGCAAATGTTCAAACAAAAAAAGTTACGTTCTTTAGAAAGTATGAAATGAAAATCGATTTTTTTTTAATATTTCATGAACATTTCTTATTGAAAATGAATCCATGGCTTTCTTATCGTAAGAGAATCTATTTCATGAAAAACCACGAAATTTGTTCAGCACATAAAAATTTTAGGGGGTATGGAACCCCTAGTCTATGCGTTAGAATTGAATTAATGTTGTTACACCATTATTTTTGAATTTTTTTCACCTCGTAGCACTTTTTCGAAAAGCCAGTTTTTATCGAGATGGGGCAAAAGTTTTTAGTAACAACAAGTAAGTCATAATAACTGAGTATTCCTGTTGATTGCAGGTACAAAACATATGTACAAATCTATTATATCTACTGAAATGAATACTCAGAATGGCCTCCATATTTCTGAATATACATTCGGCACCATTTTAAAACGCAAAACCGAAGTTTTTGAAAGATCATAGGCTACTGACGAAATCGATTTGCACTTTCGATGATTCAATGTCTCAATTGTTGTTAGCCAATTATTTCAACAGAATACATGTCCTCATTCGTGAAACCTCAAAAGCAAAAGTCGATAGTATTAGGATTTGGACTTCTAGCTGACCAAAAAATAGGTGCACCAGGGCCCCTCCCAATCCAACGTGTAGGGTACTGGCCGAAAAAATATTCCCTGACTTCGCTATCGAAGTGCGCTGGAGCTCCACATATTTTGCCTCATTCTTGAATTCACCTCTTCCGAGTATTCTGGTATTGTAAGAACTATAAGTGATCTGCACCATTTAAATCATTCGGAAAAAATACTGGTCCTATTAAATTATTATTCATAATGCCTGCCCAAACATTGACTTCGAAAGTCTTTTGATGAGTCGTTCTTCGGCCAAATGTGTACGTTATATTTGTATCGAAGGTATCTTCATCAATAAATGAAATATGATTAATGAAATTGATATTTCGATTATTTCCCGTTAAAAAACAATCGCAAAATCCCATTTTTTTGAGAAAATCTCCATCTAGTGATTCTTGAACGGTTGTTAAGTGTAAGGGATGACACCGCTGTTCCTTCAATCTTCTCCAAACCATCATGTGACCAATATCTGATTGAGCATCTATTACCCTTTTACTGCTTCCAGGGTTTTCGTCTCCCGCCTTTTTGGGATATTTTTCCGCATAACGCCTTGCAGCTGCTGCACTATTTCCTTGGCATTCATCTGTGATTACCAGAAATACAGATAATTATGTGAAACCTTGTTTTAGCCTGACCAAACTTACCCAGAATTGAATGTTCATCTGCCTTTGTAATAGAAAGTTTGATTTTTGTCAACACCCTCAAAATGCACGATGATCAAAAGCTTCAATTGACAGTATGTAATCGTTGAAGCAACTGTTTGTCATTTATCCATAGAAATTATGAGTGTTGAACAGCCAACTGATTAATTTTTAACGAATAATGGAAAATAGCCTGCATCTCAATAGGAACTGGCTTTTCGAAAATGCGCTACGGGATGAAAAAAATTCAAAAATGATGTATTCAACCAATGGGGTCACAAAATTCATTTGATTCTAACGCATAGACCAGTTTGCGACCAGTTGGGAAAAATATATTTTTTAGTTTTACTTTCCAACGGCTGTTACTTTTTCTGTGTGCATATTTGCATTGAGGTAAGTTATATCCAATCAAGTTAATTTCGACCCCAGAATATGTGATCCAATTTATGACCTACTTTTTCGTTTACACCCTGTATAGTGTTTTGTCGACTATCAAAGAGATTAGGCAGGGTTTTTGAAAAAAGCTCATTCGGGTAGCACCACCGCCTAGATTTCCCATTGGTGAAAACCGTATAAAAATCTGTTCGATTAGTTTTTGAGTTTACTGCGTTCATACAGACAAACAGGGCGGATGACGGGAGACAAACAGTGGTGACGGGAGTAGGTATAAAGAAAGAAGAAAGGAGTAAATTAATTTGCGAATCTTTTATTGATGACAGTTATGGGAAAGAGAGCGTCGGTCGAATATATGAAGGACAGTTACTAATTTAACAATAATAAAGGATAGAGAATTGTCAATTCTAATGTCAGGGACCAACCTATAAAAGTTGACTTATTTACAAGGAGAAATAAATGATAAACATGAAGGATTTTCTCACAATGATATCTTCGTTTTCTTATTCATTTGATGCATTATATTCCCTCTAGTATGCATACCATCGGTTAACAGTTGTTCGGTTAGCTGAGTAAAGGCTTTGAAATTTCAATACAATTCACTACACTAATATAATTGAATCTTGGTAAAATTGCTTTATAACTAAGTGAAGTGGGTGACGTCGTAGCGTTGACAGGTTTTCAGGGTTACTCCTGTGATGCCAATACGTCCCGTTCAGACCCAAATGAACGATAATAAGCAACAATATTACCTTCTCTGATAAATGAGGCTTACGATCCGTTCTTACGTCGCTTCCAACAAGGGTGAGTCATTTAATTGTCCAAGAAACGGAGATTCACCAACCGCTATTCTCAAAGTCGGGGAGATCTTAAGGACGTTCTCAGTTAACAACGAACGGGCAAATGGAAAATGAAAAATGAAAGGCCTAAAAATTCAAATATGTCTGAATATAATTTCTTGCAAGCGAGGAGGTCGTATCAATAAAACATAAAATGTTCGTTCATACATGGGATGGAGTGTGACCTTTGAGATGTCTGAGTTCTTCAACCAGGTAGACTTCAATTTGAAAGTTTCAAGTAATTCCGGCATAGATCCTATGACAGTAGATAATTGATTATCTTCCTTAAGATAAATCAATTCCCAATTCAGAAATGCTTTGAAACATTCATTCAAATCCGCAAATTCGCAACGTTCTTTCCGTGCCTGGTCCTAAAACAAAAAAAGAAGGAAGAGACGTTTTATTTTTGAAGTCTTGAAATGTCGAATGACATGAACTGTCGTGAAAGACAGATGAATTATTTGGGAAAACGAAATCTTGCAAATAAACTTTGTCAATGTGCTGATTCGATTCCAGCAAAGATAGGAAGACTCATTTCACTTCCTGGAATATACAGGGTCATACTAAATCATATTACGAAATGAAATGTTTTTGTTATTTTGTAATTAAACCATAAACTATATGAAATTTTATAGACGTTAACTTGGTTTATTTTTTGATTCATTTAATGTTATGTGAATATAATTTTCTGTATTTGTTTCATTCTGCCCCAAAAATTCATTATAAAATGAATTGTTCTTCTGTTTGATTGTTGTCACTGATGATGCCACTAATTTTAAAGAAACTCTATTAAAATAAAAAGTGTGATATGCCATGAAATTGTAATTTTATCGCTTTATCAATATTTGTAATGAAAGAGACAGGTCTATATTTGAAAAAAAAGTTGATGATGATCAAAGATTTATTGTTACATCGTTAAATTTGGTATACAATAAAACTTTTTTTTCCATTTCCTATATTTTCTGAAATAACTATTCAATTCGTAAAAAAAACAATAGTGACATATTTAGTTTTCTCTGTGTAACTTGAGAAAGTCTCTGTAAATTTGCTTCGACCATTGTAGTGTTTCTCACGATAGTTGATTTAATCTTCCTATTTGATTTTCTTAATATCTGTTACGATTTAGAATATAGCAATGTTACCACATAAAAAAAGAACGGCCTGAATTTTATTTTTCGTTCGAGTCTTGTGATGATGTTAAATGGCTTCCAAATTGAGCCAAGAAAAACAATTGTTTGTATTGAACGCAATGGAAGGCTATTGTAATTGTTAATTTTGAGTTATGAAATTTTTTTCAATTCGAATTCAAAGCGGTATATCTTTAGCAGAGATGGATTTTTGGGATGCAAAGGTTTTGGCTTTCTACTTCTCCATCTTTATACACAAAAAATGTGGGAATCTTTCAAAGAAAGGAAGAAAGCAAATAATTTCCAAAATTAACTCTATACAAACCCAACCTAACCTAACTAGCTCATGCAAAGAGGTAACTTTCAGATAACTGAAAGAAAGGCCTTTTCGAAACATTTAATTTCATATAAAAATTGAATTGAACGAAAGAAAAATGCTTTCGAAACAAATAATTTCATATGAACACTGAATTACACAAAAACACTTCTCTCTTTTCAATTTGTATTCCAAACATCCGTTATGAAATTGAATCAGACATCATTCAAAAGATTATTACACAATATTAGAATACCAAAAGTAATTTTGTTATTTTCTTGTTATTATTCTAAACCCGAACGTATTGAACTTTTAGTACTGGAATTTGATCTCTGCGAAGTATACAATACGATTTTGTTATTTACAGATTTTTCCATCACACTGAGAAGATGAGGGCTTCGACGAAGATTTAATTTATGTGGGTATAGAAGGGTTTGGCGGATTACTTCAAGCCTCACTTGACCCTCTTTATAAGTCAGACATTTCGAAATAAATTTTCGTGACTCGAGTGCCTCTGGAAAAGGAAAATGACCACCGAGGATACCTCCGGCCCAAGTGCTGCGCCTGACAGGTGAGTTGAGGATTTTATGCCTAAGGGCGATGAGCATTAACCGGATTCACGTTTAAAGGAAAGGGAGAGCGGAAGCCACGCTTCAGTTGCTTGATTTGATTTAATGTGCTCATTTCGCCGTATTGATTTGTTAATTTGATTCAGTTCTCCGGTTGATCAATTTGTAGTACGCTAATTAGTTCAATCATTGAAGGTAAAATACGTCGATACTGTCTAACAAGACCAAAGACACATTGCACAAAAATTCTGATTTAGGTTGGGGGGTGGCTGCCCTTCTCGGAGTTGGAGAATTTTCCATTGAAAATAA
>WOGR01009207.1:0-11460 GCA_015342045.1 Leptinotarsa lineolata | reverse complement strand
ACTAAATGAAATGTAAAAACTTTCACTTACATGGAACTCAGCCATCCGATGTTTCGCCATAAGACACTTGCCTTAGGGCTCTTCAGTACCAATCTGGATAACATTATAAGAAAAAGCACACAATTCATTAATAAATGATGTATTACTATCAGATATGGGTCTTAGGTCTCTTGAATGTCGTAGAGTTGAATCAGATTCAAACTTCTTCTACAAACTTCTGAATGAGTTGGTTGGCTCTCAACAGTTAATAGAACTAATAAACCTCAATTTAAATGATAGAAGAACACGTAATTCTGAATTGTTCAAAGTGCCACTCCATTCAACAAACTACAGGTGCAATGAGCCTATGACTAGACTATGACAAAGAAGTGTTAATATTCATCAGGGTTACATTGACCTGTTTGGTTCATCTCCATCTGTACAATTAGTGAATCCCTCTGAAACAGTTTACTGCAAGACATGACTACAGACTAGATTTTAGTAGATAGTGGTAGAGTTAAGTATATATACTGTTTGTTTTCCATATTTTATGTATTACTGTTATTGGTATAAGTATCCGTAGATAAATAAATAAAATAAATCAATAAATATTTCTACTGCAATACTGATATTTTTTATTATAATGAATGAATTTTATTGCAGCAGACATGTTTTGTTATTTATTTTTTAAAGTAGTCTAGCTGATTGTGTCTGGAAGAGATGAATATATAAAACGAAATTAATATTTTAAATTTGTTCTCATGATTTATTCTATACTTTTGATAACATCAACAGTGGAAAATATTATTTCAATCTGTTTACCTTTTGATTTCAATTATGAAAGTTATTTTATACAAAGTACACTTTGAAATTATTGGAGCAGTTATGGTTTGTATCACAATTAACTTTCTGCGGTTGACATTTAAAAAAAAAGCGTGATCAAAGATAAGTAAAGAAGGGTGAAGTGGAAATATGTATAAAATAGAATATAATCGATGAAAATATGGGTACTTGGGTAAAAGGCATTTAAGAATTAGGTTTGTTTCTGAAAGATACTCCTTTATATGATCTACACAGTAAAAGTAAAGTATAATGTATCCTTTTTGAAATTTCAGTGTAATTTTTTCAAGTAGTACATCGTATTCAAAATCCAATATTTCATTTCCATTCCGAATTAAATTATTTCATCGGTTTTACAAAAGTAGCATATCTAAAATCTCAGAGCTCACCAACAGACAAAGAAGACAACAAAGAACATACCAAAAAGCGCAGGTAGGGAGGTAGACACATATTACAGTCAAACCCGAACCCTCAACAACATCAAGGAAAGGCATTAAATTCAAACTAAAATACCGAAGTTCAGGTGAACATGTCAGATTAGAAGACAAATGGAACAGCGGTGTAAATCTATGTGTGATCTTGAGGAGTGCCTCTATTATATAACTGGGAACCAGATATTGTTGGTACCAGGAATGACGTGATTTATGAATTTTCGGAAATGAACAAAAAACTGTTGAAATCAATGGATTACAAAATTTTATGGTATAGTATAAAATTCTATAAATATAAAATGTAGGTATGAATTCCAAAAATGTAGATAGGACGAGAAAGTAACAGACGCTTTATACTAGATGTGTTAAAAAGTACCTCCAAATTTAAGTACTTAATGAATTGTTTGGGCTAATATATCTTCTTGAATAAATCCTAGAGAGCGATATCCTTGCGATATTCTGCAGCAATTGTTGATTGATATAATAATCCATCTGCATTTTAGAGATCGGTTCTAATTATTTAAAATCAACATGTACTATATTATAACACTGATGACTGTTTTATTTGTTTTTTTTGGAAATTTATATAACCTATAAAAATTAAATAACATAAGAAATATCACCATTGTGAAATATAATCATTTCTACTTACAAAAATATCAAAAATAATACCACTGTTGAATTGGTACTGAGGAAAATGAACCTTCACACATTTTTTCGCTATGGGAGAGCAGTTAAGTTGAAAAATTTATGATTTTTTTCAATTAGTTCATTTTTCAGTAGTGATTATAAACAAAAGTACAAAAAATAACACTTCTTTTAGACGAATCAATTGATGAAAAATAATCGAAGTAAAATGGATACTCATAATATTGAAATTTGTTAAAATAGCATAAACTATGAAAGTTCTACTGAGATAATTTTTCTCTAGGGTAGGGCGTATGTGGACCTAGCTGTACCGGATTCATCCAATGGTTACCAGACATTTTGTATGACGAAGATAATCGAGAAGAATCTATAGAAAATGCAATATTCGTAACATATATGATATGTAATAGACCATTACCGCCAAGACACTGAATATACTCTAAATTTTCGCACGAGGGAAAAAAAGATGTCAAGCAGTGAATTGAATTTTCGTGAATGTTAAACACAAAACTTATTTTGCAATTCCCAACCGGTTAATCTACAGCTCTGCTTCGGAAGTTTTCCCTAGTCTTTTCTAAAATATTGAAGAAATATGTGCGATTACCCGTGCTGGGTAATCGCACGTTAAAATGTAAGGCCTCGTTAATCCATTGCTCGCACAAGTTTCGACTTCTGAGGGTTGACGTTCGACAGCTGGTTAATGGAACGAACAATTTTAGAACAACAATTTCAAAATTCGTCTGACTAGGCGTTATCGAAAAGTAATTTCCGGCATTGTGGATTCTAGTGTGGAAATATATATCATTCAAATTGTTACAACGCAGACTATAATAATTGCAGGGTAATTATTTTGTAGAATAGATAAAAGCCTTTTCATGGAAGTTTTTATTTTATTTATCCGACAGAGACTAGTGCTATCTGATTGATTGCTCATAAATAATCTTGATGGATTCGAATGGGTTATTATGCCGTATGAAAATGAATAATATCGCAAATTGAAATTGTGTTATTCCATTGTTTCATCGTTTGAAAATGCGTACTTGTAGAATTAGTTGAGATAAGATCATGTTGAACGAGCTGCATTGGTAATAATGAGTGAGTGTCACGTATTCGAACGATTACACATAAAATCGAGACTTGTACGTGACAGTCGTGACTCTTGCAGTGGCGTCGCTGTCAGGATCTCAAAAACAAAAATGAAACTTCAGAAAATGGCTGAATCAGGAAAAAATACTTCTGAAAGTCGTCGAAAATACCCAAATACGTGGCAAACGCCTAAAAAAATGATATTGAACAGTGCAAACTGTATTTATTTATTTACAGTACTCTACAGGACAAAGCCCAATTACAGAGCAGGAATTACCAGAGTATAATGAATACATCTCAAACTTTTCATACCAATATCAAGCATATACACATTTTATATTTCATAATAGGAAACAAAACAATTATTTTAGAAAGTGAGGTTTTATGTCTGACAACTTTCTTACTAAATACATCTAGACTAGATCGTCGGTTACAGAATTTGTCACTTTACACATGGTATGGAGCGAAGAATTCTCCAGAACATTTGTGCGAGATGTTTTTATTTAGAAAGTAGTCTGGAACAAAATCTAGGAATGCAAGCAAATATCAAACTTTTCCAACAATGTTGGCAGTCAACTATGCTTCTGATAATTTTATAGGTTAACACTACACTATAATATCACGCCTTTTTTCTAGGTTGAAAAATTTATGCTTTTGTAGTAATTCAGAGTGGTTTGTGCCTATTGGTGGATAAAATCCATCAGTTTTTAGGCTTAGCAGTTTCAAAAATCTTCTTTGAATTGCTATTATTCTATCTGATAAAAGGGGCTCCAGATAACTGAGGCGTATTCTAACTTTGATCTTGTGAAAACAGAACAGAGTTTTTGAGGTCGAAGTTTCTTTAAAATTACTACTGTTACATGCCATTAATCCGTACATACGACAGGATGAGGTTATAAAATTATCAATATTCTTATTGAATGATAGTGCAGTGTCAAATATGACGCCAAGATCAGTAAATGTTTTTGGTCTTTCAATGGAAATGCTTTCTATCGAATAATCAAAGATTAGGATGTTCGTTTTTAAACTGTGGGACATGACTTTACATTTGTCGAGATTTAGCGACAAGTTATTTCGATAACACCATTCTACAACCCGTCCTGAGTTTGCTGAAGAGGTTCTCACAATCACCTATGTTCTCCACGAGGCAGTATAGTTTTATATCATCGGCATACAAAAGTTAATATACATCTATAACATCTGCAATATCATTAATGAAGATATTGAAGAACAGCGGTCCCAGATTTGACCCTTGTGGAACACCGGAAGAAGCACTATATTCTGCAGACTTGAAACCATTGAGCTGGACATGTTGTTTCAGATCCCGTAGATAGGACTGAAAGAGTGCAATTAAGGATGGGGATAATCCAAAAGCTACTAGTTTGTTGAGTAGAATGCCATGGTTTAGCCTGTCGAAGGCCTTAGAAAAATCTGTGTAAATAACATCAGTTTGGGCTCTGTTGTTAATAGATTCAGCAATGTATTGGGTTACAGTTAAAAGGTTGGTGACCGTTGAACGATTTTTCATAAAACCATGTTGGTTCATACTTATATTGCATCTTGCATGACGACATATAACTCGCTCCAGCAGAATCTCAAAAACCTTTGCAAAGTTGCAAACAATAGAGATAGGCCGATAATTTGAAATATCTGGTCTATCTCCTCTCTTGAAAATGGGACAGACTATTGAGGATTTCCAGATCCTTGATATTGTAGTCGATTTTATGCAAATATTAATTAGGGAGGGCCAGCAAGCACAACTGCACAGTGGTTTTTTTAGACTTAAGCGACCTTAGTGTCTCATATACTTCGTTTTCACAGAAGCTTGATATATTGAGAAAGTGATTATTATCAGTATCAGTGTTTGGTTGAAAAGGGGAAGAAGCGGTATACGATTGTTTAAAAAGATTGGCAAAACCGTTCATTCATAATGGCTGACCTTACAATATGGATCAATTAATCAGTTAATTTCATTTTTTATGACGGTTATTTGAGAAGTCGGATATCTCTATTGAGGTAAATAAATAAACAATTATCGAAATTAAATGCGCTGGATCGAAATTGCCCAATCCCGAAGACGACTAGCTCATTTCACATTCATTGAATATTTCAATCAAAAAAGCAATCGAGTTCGGCTTTCTTTAGAAAGGGGTACTTTATTTCTGCGGAAATTGGGAAACAATTGGAAAACGTTCCTCTATAATTTATTTATTCATCGAAAGCGATCACAGGGCAGATATCAAACGGTGCCGATTGGTTTTAATATTTGAACGGGGCGCGAAAGCACCAAGTTGATTTAACTTTCGCGCCCTTATATAATTCACCGATTCAAAGAAGCCACCCCCGCCGCCAGAACTTTTGTTTTACTAATTTCGAGACAAGCCATTTTGGGGTAATGAATAGTCCACGGCGAATTCGTTTGTTTTTTTCTCGCCACTTCGACGGAAAGTTTCTTTAAGAACAAAGCGAATCAAATTACCGAAGGAAATTTAATTTTTTTTCTCATCCACGGCGGAACGAGATGGTCTCTTAATATTTCATTGTTTAATTCTCTGTGTCTTTTGTGTGTGCTGCAAAGACAAATTCCGGAATTAAAAAGCCTAAAAGTGTTCTTGCATTTTTAATGTAAACATTTTTAGGTGACGTTGAAATTGAATTTGGGACAATGCGCCGTATAAATATTTACCCTTATACTTCTCGAATTTTTTTCCAGATTAATTTCTACTATTTGCATTTGCACAAAGAATATAATATCTCCTTTTGAAAAACTAGAAAGTCACACAGACAAAAAAGTGGGTGTTCACAATTTTTACATAATGTTGAGAATCTTTCGAAGTGGAAATAGTTGTTTCTACAATGACTTGATGAAAAAGAAATCTTGTGACGTCTACCAATAAGAAAGCACTTTAATGTGACATAAAAGTCAACTGTCCATTGAAATTTAGGTAAGAATTTTACAGTAAGTTCCTATTTCAAGGTGAGAATGCATCAGTCCAATACTCATTTTGGGAAATTTATAACAGCGTAGTTTCTCTAATAGTATATTGTGGCAGATCCAGTCGAATGCCTTACTTATATTACAAAAAAAATGTCTGAATTCATTTGCTTCAAAAATATTCTATTTTGAATGGTAGGAACGGAATTGCATTTTCAATAGTATCTCAAATATTTTAATATCATGAATATTATACAGGGTGTTTCAAATTTGATCCTCACCATTAGGATCTCGGAAACTATGAGAGATACGAAGATGGTTGAATTGGGACAAAGTTGCGCATTCACCTGACTAACAATAAGCTGTTGAGAAAGCTTCGAAATTCCTAGTATATCCGGAGATATTCGGAAAAAACAAAAATTTCGAAAATGCTTAGTTTTTTCTGGCTTTTTATTTTCGAAGGATTCGAAAATAAATTGCACTTCCATATTGCCACTTTTTTCCTGCTACATAATGGTGTTTCAGATTTGCTATCCGACGTTTCGTCTTCCGGCGACCATCATCAACTTTATTTTTTTTTATGAGCGCTATATTGGATACTTTCTGTTTTGAATAGAACCAGATTTTACTTTTTCAATGATGTATCATAAGTTATCATTCCTTTTTTGAAAAATCGGAGATATTGAAAAAAATTAATTCTTATCATAATAGACTTTGACTTTGATGTTTCTAAATTTGACTTTCAATTTGTTACTCTCAATGACATTTTGTTATTGTACTAGTCATTGAACTATTGGCGAAAATGGCTTTCTCGAATGAAGAAAAAGAGATATGATACAAATTTATTACATAGGAAATGTATTTAAACTTGCATCCCGAAAAACGGCAACCACATCGAACTATGTTCAAGTTATTGGATAAAAATCTCATCGATTTTGAATCATTTGAAAAACCCAGGAAAAAATGCGGAGACAGAATGGACCAGGAAATTGAAAAAAATTTGATAAATGAGGTATGTATGAGGTAAGTTAGATATTCTGTCCTTTTCAATAAAAATTAATAATTCGCAGATAAACATGAACCCGGGGAAATCTACACGTCAAATTTACTTCGAAATGAATATTTGTCATACTTGCTTGGAGATATCTCAACAAAGCGGTTTAATATGTTACAAAATATATATATCTCAAAAATTGCATCCAGGTGATCCCAAAAGATGATTAGAATTTTTTAATTGGCTAATAAAAAGAACTGATTTTCCTGTTTTCCTGGAAAATATAATTTGGACAGATGAAAGCACATTTACAAATTTTGGGATATTCATCCGAAATAACGAACGCATTTGGAGCATAAACAACCCCAGGCAGTTCCAAGAAATTCGACCTCAAGTGCGATTTAGTATTAACGTGTTGGCAGGAATTTACAAAGATAGAATTTTGCATTCATTTCACGGAATTCTGAATGGAGAATCCTATCACCAGTTTTTAATGTAGATATTGAAATTAATTCATATTTCGAAAACGGTAACATATAGATATAGAGAAATATAAAGAAAAGTTGTCGGGTGATTGTTGTAGATTCCAAAAATAATATTTTATATAGGGTGTTCCATTTGAAAAATCAAAGTTTATACTACTTTCTAATAGAAGTGGCAACACCGCATTGTCAAAAATATTTTAGTTGGGTAGAGAATATGCTTCTCATTAATTTTTGAGAGTGATCCGTTGTCTGGTTCACTAGAAACGTCTAATGTGTCATCATGTGTCATGCACCGTGAATCAGCCTGTATATGTTAGGATACTTATTTTCATTATGGAATATACAATGTTAAAACTTGATGTAAATGATACCTATATGCCATGAAAAATATGAAGTAGCATATTTGTTATTTTTGTGCTGGTTATTGAAAAAATATAAAAAACATATAAGAAATTTGGCTTATTCAAAAAAATTAGTTCAATTTGAAATTCAATAATGTATGGTTTATAATGGCTTCCCAGCCAATTTTGAACAATTCATTATAAAAGATAAATATAGGGTTCAATTGGTTTTTGAGTGAAAATAGCGAGATATGCAAATATTGTATTTTAATATAAACATGATACATGGAGAATATATGTACAGTGGATGTACTATAACGTACAATATGTATGTTACGTGTAAAAAATACAATTTCGGAATATTTCTTCTGAAAATCACTTAACCATAGTGTTCTGCAAAAGATCATCAATTTTAAATAACTGAATACAAAACAAGACATAACCTGCAAGATTCACAACACAGTTCGTAGTCATACCATCTCAATCAACTCGTTATTTTTGAGCACATCTCAAAGCTTAATCTCCAACGAATCTCCTAAAAACGTCTGAACGAACCTTTCCGTGTAAACTTGACTTATAGAAGAAGGAAATCTCTTACACACACAACGCCTAACATTAGTGAATTAAACCGCGTTTCTTAATCTGAATCCGGATCAACATCTGAAGGACGGGTAGAACGTTCCACAGGATCAAGGTTCGGCCGTAAGTACGAAATCTCGCGATGATAACGAGAATGCACATTAAAATAATTGGCAACAGGGTTCGAACTTTGTGCGATTCGAGGCGAGGCTATTGTCTTCGAAACAAAAGAATTCGAAGGCGAAAATGTTATTGTTCGCGATTCCTACACTGATGGGTAACAGCTCTTGGCGATCTATCATAATGTACCTCGGAACAGAACAGATTGCAGGCATGGGCGTTGCACGGGAGCAATCTTGGTGGATATTCCGTAGACTGAATTTAAAAAAAAAATTAAAGGAAATTTTGTTAGAAACAGTGGTGTCCCTGGTTGAATTCCTGAAAAACTCAATATTTTGTACATTGCTGACACTTTGAAAATCTAAAAAAAAAACAACTAAACGTACTCCTCTTCCAATAGATCGAGAAAAACAATGGATATACTGGTGAACAGACATGAAGGTGAGATATTGCGTACAGAAAAACAATTATATAGATAGTTATTCAAATAAACACACCAGTCACGAGCAATGACATTAATCCAAACATTTTGCATACCAACTTTGTTTTCTTTCTTGATCAATAAATTCAATATTGCTTTTTCCTTTAATTCGATGCGCTGCACGTGATGATGTGACTATTATTAACGAAGATACTACTTAGTGCCTCCAAACACGTTGCGCCATCTTTGTTTTTTTTGTTGATAATTTCTGCATTCCTTTCTGTTTCATTTGATGTGTTGCATGTAGCGATCCAACTATTATTATCAAAATATACGGCTTACTGCCCTTTTGACATCATCTTTGATTTTTATTTGTCGATAAATTCTGCATCCCTCTCCTTTCTTTGATGTGCTGCAGCTTGGTGCCCTTATGACGTGTTGCCCCATCTTTGTTTTTTCTTTGTCAATATATTCAATATATTGAATTCATTGGAGCCTCTTGAGACACCCTACATTTTGTTCTATGAAAGAGAGGACATTGGCAGATCAAGATCTGCAGATGATGTGGTGCTGCAGGTTTTACCGGGTATTCCTGCAGCTGAAAAAGCTAATGCGCCACTGGAATCAATCATGTCGCTCCGGAGCGCCAACTGATTTTTTTCCTGTTTCATAATTTGTATTACTTTTTAAATTTTGAATTAAACCAAGTCGGGAATATATTCAATATCTCAACTTCTTTTATTTGATGTGCTGCATATGACGACCCTACTATTATTAGGGAAAATACGGCTTAAGTGACCTTCTGACATGTTGCATCATATTTGTTTTTCCTTCGTCGATTAATTCTGCATTCCTTTCCCTATCATTTGATGTGCTACACATGACGAGGCGGCTCAGTCCTCTTTAGTTATGTTACTTCTCCCTGTCTGAAATTTTGCAAAATGAAGCACCATATGAAAAAGAATGGGTTTTGAGCCAAAATATACTTAGTTGAGAAGGTACGATGCATCTCCTAGGAACTTTAACTTTTCAAAAACGCCTTCAACGAAAATAGGCGTAGTGGAGGTGAATTCGAGCTGGCAATACAATCTAGGAAAGATAACGCCAAGGTGACGTCAGATAGGCCCATTAATTGAAAAGCTTATTCAGGCCATCCAAAAACAATCAGACAGAGTTTAAAGTGCTGAGTGCAGTGTGGATCACTTTACATTGGAACCACAAAAAAAACATGTTGGAACCTGCCTCTCTGAACTCAAGAGATATTGTCGCTTCGAGCATACCGATATATCATCAGTAGTCGAAAATCACTCAGAGAAGCACGCATCTTATCTCTTTCGAAGAGAACGGTAGACTCTCAAAAACCCATAGACAATTTAGACTAAAAGGAATAGGAAATTACCATTGATAAAGTCTGACTACCCGCAATAAACCATGAAAATTTCCAGAGGAACCAACCAATAGGAAGAAAGACACACCCACCACACATATAACTAGAGCAATGCGTTCGTTACCTCATCGCCTCTGATGATGTTTAGCGTAGTTGTCAGGCATATAAAACTGCAGGCTACGGCCAACAAACTCGGAAAATAGTTTTGGCACAATAATAATTTTCTTTGTGTTTATATAACGAACATCAACGCTGTTGTTTGGTTCACGTAATTTGTGCTGATTTTCGTGCACCTAATTTACTGTTTTGGGAACTATCCATAGAAGTTTTCCCATGGTGGAAAACGGATTCAACGAAGTAAAAAGGTCAAATTTGACGAGAGTTTGTTTAGAAGTATTCAATTTCTTCTCTGCTGAGTTTAGATATGTGAGAGGACCGCTAAGTAGAATACTAACTGTACTGATTTGATTGATTTTGATATTATTAATGACTAAATTTTTTTTGATACCTAACGCACATTGATTGCAACTTCAGAATTTTAATGTTCATCTTTGAAAAGCAAAAACATAACGTCCTGCATCAAAAGCAAACAAATTACTATCATTATTATTGTATCTTAAATTGAAATGAACTGCGGTCACAAATGACACATGACACGTTATTTTTGAAATATGCGTTGAAATTAAAAAAATTTCATCTATAATTAATAAACTATAATGCAAATTTGTTGTATCCAAATTACAGGTTATGGCGAAGGAACTACCCGAACCATACAATAACTGGCACCGCCGCCAAAATTAATGACAAATCAGAATGTATATTGGAATGAACTGAATGTGGTACCAAGATCATTGGTTGATGATAATAATAATGATAATGATAATGAAAATGATAATGATAATAATAATAATGTAGTCCTTCTCGACTATCAGAGCAAGAAGATATTTGTCGTGGAGTTTTCAGCTCCTGGCGAGACGAATATCGTCCGAAAAGAGGAGGAAAAATGGATTAAATATAGAGATTTTTCTCTTTGAATTCTGCAGACTATATCTAGACCAGTCTGTCAACATGGTTGTTCTGATTATTGGAGTTCTTGGTGGAAAAATGCTCTCTCTACTCTCGAATCTCAAAGTCATACCGGCTTGCCACACTAAGTCAACAATCTTAGCCAAACATATGCAGAAGGTTGTCATTCTTGGCTCATTGCGTTTGCT
>WOGR01009206.1:0-11460 GCA_015342045.1 Leptinotarsa lineolata | reverse complement strand
ATATATATGCAAATAAGACAAAGAACCGCATATTAAGTCCTCAACGTCAGCTAATTGATGATCAGCAGGCTGTAAATTTTTGGGTATATTCTTAAATCAAAAATTACTATGGGATAAACATACTCAAGCACCTAGGTTTTATAAAAAGCTCTCTTCACATCTGAAGAGGTTATTCTATAATACATTCTAAACTAAATTGAACATATACTTATAAAGGAAAGTTATTACTGAATGGAAGACATTTTTAATGTTGACCTGGGTTGTTATTGAAAATTTTGGCCATGAAGCATGTGGCAGTCAAGTTCGTTCCAAAACTGCAGAATTTTGACAAAAAAACTGTCGTATGAGCATCTCTCAGAAATTGTTGAATGACGTCAACGGGATCAAGATTTGCTTAAAAGGGTCATAACTGGTACCAAATTTGTCAATACTCTATGTCCCTAACTCCCTATGTCCCTAACTCCCTAACTCCCTTAAACATTCACTACGAAAAAGCTACTGTGATGGGAAACATGTTAATATTTTTGAAAATAAAGTTTGTGAGGATCAAATCATTAGGTGTTTGTAAAATTACTATGGATCTTCAAGTAACAGCTGAGTCAATCAGAAAAAAAAAACATTCTGTGTATATATAGGTTTTTGTCCAAAATTCTTAATTTTTTGCACTGAAATCTTAGGCGTCAAACTGACAATTGACATTTTACTATTTCTCAATTATTGCTACAGAAATGAAATTTGTCCAACTGAAAAGTGAATACTCCCTATTTATGAATCATCACTGTGTTATGAAAAAATATGAACTTTTTTTTTGTATATGCAACAGGGTCATTTCTTCAATGATTTTCCAATTTTCAATAAAGAGAATCTGCAGTAGGGTAACAGATGAACAATCACTAACCACATACCGTGTGGTTGTTCCGAAAATCGTGTATCTTGATGCCCTGAGTAGATGCAAAGAGCCAAGGATAGCAGCCTTATGCATTTGTGTGGTTCTAGTCGAAATTCTATCTCTGACAAATAAAATAAAAACCAAATCTTAAAATCAACTTACTGGTGGTCTTGTTTTGTCAAAGGTTGCCATAGCTATTTTGAATCCAGAACCTTCACCAATGAGAACATTTTCTTTGGGAATTCGTACATCCTCAAAGGTTATTCCTCTCGTGTCTGAAGCTCTTTGACCCATATTGATTTCCTTAACAGATTAAAATTTAAAAAATTATCAAATTCAATGATATGAAACAAAAAATCTTCATGCCACACATTTTATCTGATGACAATTTATCTATCACAAAAATTAGTTGACTATTGTTTTTATACATTCATTTATCAAACACTAACAATGAAAAACTACTTTCATATGAATATTGAATTACATGAAAAAAAGTTATTTTGAAACAACTTCTTTCATAACAAATGCTTAGTGAAAACTGAATGGAAAAAATTATTATTGGTATAATTCAATAATCATATGAAAGTAGTTGTTTCGAATGGGATTTTTCTTACAGATTGTATCTAAAAGTAACGTCTATGTGTAATCAACAAATATTCATTATTGAACTTCAATACTTTCTTCCTTCGAAAGTTTCGCACTATTTTTGTATGAAGATGAAGAAGTAAAAAGCTAAAAAGCTTTTTTTCCAGAAAATTATTTCGATTTGAACATTTTCTAAGTTATTATTGTAATATTTTGTTTTCATTTACAATGTACTTTCACAATGAATAATAGGATTTGTATACCAATAAAGAAATACATGTACAAAACTGAATTAACATGATTTGCAAGTGCACAAACATAAAAAATAGACTTGACCTGAGAGAAAGAACATTGACTTTGGTGAGACGGTTTCGTCATTTGCATTTTTATATCATAGCGTTGGAGTATGTGCACGTTAAACATTTTAAACTATCCAATTGATCCTTCAGTTGAATTCTAACAATAAATTAATTTCCATTGGGAAAATATTAATTTAGTACTGTTTCGTTCACCGCTCTGAATCAAGTCAACAATGCAGCAACTGTTTAGATTTCTGAAAAAAATATATTTCTAAGATCTGTTTGCAAAATATCTGGGAAACTTTCATAGAGAAAAAGAAAGCAATCAAATTCAAAATAAACTCTACACAAAGACGAATGGATCATGCATAAAGTATATCTACCATGTATTTTGATGTGATAACTGAATATTTCATGACTTGTCAATGAGAATTTTGTTCTTTCAACATAAAGTATAATTTGATTGATTGATTGAATGATCTTTTTCATAAAAGTGGCTCATGAACACGCCCTTATATTTCTTCACCGCAATTAGGAAACACCCTGTATTATGTTGTGTAGTCTTCCTGTAAATAACATCTGTTTCAATTCATAACGAATATTTGGAGTACAGACGACTGAAATGAACTTTTTCTTCAAGTTTGCATCTAAAGGCCAAGTAGATGTCGAAAGGTTCTTTACCCAAAAACGAATCTCCCCTAAAAAATATCTCCTTTTCAATTTGCCTTTGAAAGTTCTCAAAACCTTGTATTATAGTGGCCATGTAAAAATAAACGGCTGATTCAAATGATGGTGAATTCATATTATCAGTTCGTTCTTGCACTCAAAACTTCAACTGATAGCCCTTAGTACAGAGACAAGAAGAATTTTACAAACCTTTCGACCTGGCGTCACACCATCCCATTCCCGTTCAACGATAAATCCTGTGAAAGCTTTACCAGATGGTGCCTTGGGATCAGGATTGGTACGAGCCAATACAAAATACCTGTAATAGCAGTTCTAGAATTAGGTTACGAATCTTACTCAATGATATATTACACATTTTTTGTTGGGAGTGGAGTTTTTTTATTGAATGCGTTTATAAATGAACAAATAAAATAACCGGACCTGAGAAAAAATCAATCTCTTCAGAGACATATTTCCAAACTTCTACATATTAGATGATGAAAACTATCCATGATAATAATTACACAATTTTCACAAATATTTTAAGTGTTAGACGCGTTTCGCCATAGCTTCCTTAGTAGAAATGAATATCACACACTGGGTTGCAGTTCTTATGTACAAAAATAAATAGGCATTTAACTGAAGTGGTTAATAGTGAAATCGATTTCATGTACAATTTGTAAACCAATTATTACATTCTCAGTTCTTGGACAACAGGAGAATATTTTGAATATGAATAAGGTGCCGTTAAAATATTACGTAAACACTATAGGGGGTCTTTGCTTTGCCTTATTTTGATGACATGGGGTTGAGAGGGTCTAAATAGTGATTACGTCAGCAATAGTTATATACTTTTTACACATGGCAACCCACACATTGTCTTGTTTGAAAAATGCAAAATGTATATAACAATGTTTATGTAAGCATGAGAGGGGGTAAGAGCTCTGCTTACTTTTGGTAACAAGGGGGAGGGGGGGGTAAATAATTGTAATAAATATGCATACGTAGTACTTGAACGGCCCCTAAACTTCTTGGTATTATAAAAAAAGGTTTAACAATTGAGAGTGGTCAACCTCCTGTTGGTCGTTCAGCAGGGAATCCGAACGTTTACCCTTATTTATTTACAACGACTCGAACAGGTTGAACTTCTGTCCCTTAGCTTTTACATTGAGTATGTTGTACATAGTGTTGAAACCGTGATCATTCTCCAAATGATGGCAAGCATAGGTGGAATTGGTCTTCTTCACTTCAAAACTCATTTTATGTTCTGATATTCTCATTTAAAAATTTCTTGAAGTCCTTCCTACATACACTTTTGGGGATGATTCTCATGTTAGTTTGTAGACACCTGATCTGTTATCCTTGCCTATCTGTGACTTGTTCTTTATATGTCTACCCAAGAAGTACCAGTTAGCGAAACGCGTCTAGAAATTAAAATGTTTGTGAAAATTATGTAATTATTATCATGGATAATATTAGATATTGATGAATAATAACCATAGTAAGATGAGTATGAAAACTGTCCACAATTCTGGAAATATACCACTAGAATTTGATAGTGAATAAACACAGAAATTTGAATTCAGATTACAAGTAGCTTCAAAAATATTCGATAAATCAAAGGTACATACGGAAAGATTGATAGTTTTCTCGTAGTGGAAATGATGATTTTACAAAAACCATTGAAAATCAATATGCAAACAAATTTGAGGCATCAGCAGACATAGTACCATTGTAAAACATAAATTAGATTGAAAGGGTTATATTTTTAGGAGTGATCAATTTTTAGTAAAAAGTTTTTGGCTTTCTACTACTCCATTTTGATACAAAAAAATGTGGGCATCTTTCCAAAACAAGGAAGGGAGCGCAATTAATTTTAAATAAAGTAACTCTATACATAGATGTGTAGATCATGCAAAGAAGTAACCTTCAGACACAAACTGGAAGAAAAAGCCTTCCTGAAACAGCTACTTTCATATAAACATTGAATTATACAAAAGAAAAATTCTTTCAAAACAAATACTTTTTCATGAAAACTGAATTATACAAAAAACATTTTTCTCTACTCAGTTTGTATTCTAAACATTTTCTATGGAATTGAATCAGATACCGTTCACAGGATTCCCACAAAATAAAATGAAAGGTAAATGAAAGGTAAAAATTTCACTAATATGGAACACTGAAATCCTCACTGGTGAAAATTTTCAGTGTTTTGAAAAAAAAAACCATTGAATTCGAATAATCACGAAAGTAAACCACGCACAGTTTAACTATTTCATGCTTACTGTTGTTCATGAACATGCAAAGACAGGATCATTAGGGCATACTTTTATTTTGTTTAAGATACCTCATATTCACACTGTTAGCACTTATTTTCCTTTCTACAGGTTTCCTACATTGATTTATAGTCAACTGATATCTAAAACCAAATTTTCTAAAAGAACAATTTGTTTAGTCTCACTCACTTTGTGTAGTGATATCTTAAATTGATATATTTAGATTTGAACCCTTCAATCAAGTAATTGTTTTGATAACTAAACTACATAATCACGATTGAATCTTTTAGATGAACAACTACCCAAAATAAAATATTAAATGGGATATCATATTCCATAGATAACTTTCGGATCTACTATTTCAGTACATAATAACTTTTATCTATTCAATTTTGACAAATACAAATAAAAACCAAACTCCTTGTAATCATCAAGATTCTAACTTTAGATAGCTCTTCACTTACCAGTTAGCTACACCCCCATTAGTGATCCACATTTTTTGACCATTCAAGATCCATTCATCACCTTTTTTTTCAGCTCGTGTTTTTATACCACTGACATCAGAACCCGCACCTGGTTCTGTAACACAATAAGCTGCCACTACCGGTTCTTCAATACACCGACCTAAGTATTTTTTCTTTTGTTCATGATTTCCAGCTAGGAGGACAGGCGTTTGCTGAAAATAATAAAATATTTGTTAAAACACTTTTATTTAATGATGTGATATATATTTTTTTCAATTTCCGGTACCACCTTTAATTTTACTCACCCCCAATCCATTTGCTTCAAGTGCAGTCATAATACCTGTACAACCATATGCTACTTCTTCAGCTACCAGACATCCATCAAATACTCCAAATCCCATACCACCTTGTAGAAAAAAATATTGTAAATGAACAATTTTTATATAGATACATCTCGAAAACTAATAAATATGCCACTAGTGTTATAAGTCAAGGGTAATAAATGGCCTTTTATTCAAAAAATATGTTCAATAAGTACATACTTCACATACTGTTTAACTTTAACAAAGGATTATTCCACGCAATATTTCAGGCTGGACTTTCTGAATTGAAAGGAAATCAACTTCTTGCTATTAACAAAGAACCACTATACAACAATGGAGTATTTAAAGAAAGATTTATTATCAAAAGATTTTAGATATTATCATTCTTGTCGATGACTGTTCAAAATCGTGCGAAAAGTGAATAATGAAAAACCTCAAGTATTGACAAAATCATTGATCGTTAGATATCAAGTGTTCAATAACTTTCTCAACATAATCTGTACTTTGCAGAAATAAGCATCTACTTTTAATCATTAGCTATTTCAAATTTTTTTAGTCCAGTTTAATATCCTAGAAATACATTAAGATTTCGTCGTTTTCATTATTAATTGAAAAAAGGTTTATCAAACATTCATTATATTAGTATTTATACCTAAAAACTCAATTTTGAACTGTTACTTTTGAGGTTTTTCAATTTTTATTTGACATTTTTATTAAATATATTTTTTTCAAGAAAAAAACTAGACAACAGCATGCAATTTTTCAAAAATTTATTTACTGGCATAGATATGTTGACAATGTGATACCTTGTTTCACAGGAACACATAGAAAATTATTCATTTTTCCAATACATCAACTCCATTCTTAGAAACATTAAATTCACAATAGAACTAGGAACCAATAATTCGAGGAACTTTTTAGACCTCACTAATACAAAAATTATAACATTCACGATTTCACAATTTACCATAAACCAACCAATACAGGTACAACTATAAACAACTATTATAATCATCCATAGCAACATAAATTATCATCTTACCACAGTATAATCCACAGACTCATCAACATAACAATGTCCACAGAGGATTTTAATTAGGAATTATATCTGATAAAACAAATTGCAATGGATAATAACTTCAACCCAAATATAATTCATCACATCCTTGATAAAAAACGTTTCAAACAAGTTATTAATCAACTAGAAAAATTATTTATAGCAGTAACTATTCTATTAAGTGACATATTATAACTCAAAATACTGGAGGATTTTATATAGTTTTTTATCACTTACTAAAATGAAAATATCTCAGAATACTGTCTGTGGTCCTATGTCAAATCAATGTGAAATGTGAAATCAAAAGGCTCCCTACCTTTATCAATACTGAGCTAAGTACTTTAAAAATTTCACGGATATAAATTATAACTTCTTCTGTACCTCAAACTGCAAGAAATAAGTTTTTTATGGAAGTCTTTTTAAAAACAATTACATTTCAAAAGAAACTTTCACAAATTGAATTTATATGTTCACTGTTACGATTCAAGATGACAAAAGACGCAAAAATTGCTCAACAACTACTTTTGTTATTTCTAAGTGCTGAATCAGCTATGCCCAATCAGCATCCTTCAAGTGTATTGTATTCCATCCTAAATCTTGTAGTATTCCATTACAGTTCTTAATAACACATACACAATACTATAATTGATTATAGGAAGGTCACAGTCCACCCCTGCTGAGATGTATGGATATCTATGTTCTTGTGTGTAAGACACGGTGATTCCAGGATAAACAATGAAATTGCTTTTTTTATATTGTTTGTGTGGATTATTCTTTATATAATTATTAGATGAAACAGCTCTGTCTGGTGCTTTGTTTCTGGTTTCATCTAGTTGCCTTTTGTTAAATAAATAAATATTTGAAAGCTGCAGAAAAAATACAAAGCGATTTCCCATTCGAAACTCGTCTTTGCAATAGACCATTCTAAGAGCCCATGTTTTTTTTTTTGGTTAGGCAAGGTTTGAATTTTCTATTGATCCTTTAGATCAGAGGTTCCCAACCAGCGGTATGCGTATCCTTGGTAGGACGCGGAAACCTTTCAGGTGGTACGTGCGAGTGAGTGTTTCAGGTGGTACACGTGAGGAGTGGCGGCGCCAGGGGTGGGGCGACGAGAGCTGTCTTCCCCACGCCTACATTCTTCCGCTTCACAATATTGCCAGTGATTGTGCAATGTTTATATGTTATTGTATTGGTTCATTGTGGGTGTTGTAATATTAAATTGTGATTTCGTATAAGAAAACTGAGCTACGAAATGATTTTCGATGTCCTGTTCTACTTCAAAGGATTGTGCTAAAAAACCTAAATCACCGGCCAATCGTAAATACGGCTTTATAGTGAAGCCAAGGACTGAAACCAGTGACATTCCTATTCCTCAATGTGTTGTACGTCTTGAAACACTTTCAAATCAAAGCATAAAGCCTCATTTACTCATGCGACACCAAAATACTGAGCACTCTGGTTTGATTGTTGAGCCTATTGAATTTTTATAAAAAAAATCAAATTTTTTAAGAAAGAAAGCCAATGTTTGACGAACTTTCTCAATACTGATACTAACTTGATAAAGGGGTTATACCTTGCTGCTAGTTCAAGAATTTCAAAAGATGGAAAGCCTCACAAAATCGGTGACACGATTTTACTGCCGACTGCTGTGGATAAGGTCCAAAGCAGTGTTAAGAGAAAAGGCAGGCAAAGAAATTCAAAAAATACCACTGTCAAATAAAACAGTAAAGTGATGAATTGTCGATACGCCTAATAATACTGAAGAACAACTGGCTTTAAAACTCCAAGAATTCACCAATTTTGCACTTCAAGATGACGAAAGCACCGATGTTACAAACATGGAGCAGCTACTTGTTTCTGTGCAATTTGATTATAAAGAGGAGGTGATAGAAGAGTTTTTGTTCTACAAACCACTTGAATCAAATACCACAGCGGAACTCATTTTTAAGGTAATTGATGAATATGTGCTCAAAGTAGGCATTCCCTGGTCCAAGTGTATCGACTTGTATACAGATGGGGCAAAAGATGTAGGGTAGATTGACACAGCTAGCAAAAATGAAAGAAGTTGCTCTTGAATACAAAAGTACGCAATGTGTCCTCCATCGAGAAGCTTTACCTGCTAAAGGTATGATGAAAAATCTTAACTCCATTCTATCAGATGCTGTGAAACTGATTAACTTCATAGAGGCTAGAGCTCTAAACACAAACATAAAAGCGATACTGAGGCTACTTTGCCTTACCGTATTCTTCTGGAACATGACCATTCATTAAACCCAAAGCGTGAGCTTTTTTGAGTATGTCCCATGGGTACTTTCCAGTACGATCATGTTCAGCTGCCACTGGAATTATCTCCTCCCTAGTAAACTTTCTAGCCAATTCCTGCATTTCCTTTTGAGTTTCACTGAGTGCTAGAAAATGAAAAGTCAGGTTGAATATTACAAAAAATAATAATTGAGTTCTGATAGCATTATTATTGATAGATATTAGGTCCACTGCCACTTCATTTTTAAAAGTTACCATGCAGAAAATTCAAGGGTAAGACAAGAGCTCAGCAAACAAAATTTGCTGTGATTTTAATGAATTTTTGGAAATAATCGAAGGGATATAGATTTATTTGAAACGATTTCCTGAAGTAAAACTCAACAGCTTATGAGGTCAACATTTTCTGTTATTAGTTGTGAAGTAGAGCCCAAACAAAACTCATTTATGATTCAACAACAGACAGCACTGTTTCAACCGGCCATAGGTCTCATCAATGGTGCTAGGCTGAACCACCAATGCATTGCTGGACTCAACTGTCATAGGACGAACCTAAGTAAGTATCTACTGAAACTATTTAATAGACCATTTCCATTTTTTCCTAAATTCAGCTTGAATTGTTATAAAAAAAATAAATAATTGTTTTAAATTTCATTTCAATTGGTTCTTGTCACTCAACAAGTCAAATTCTACTTCCTATATTGGACAAAATTTGAGAATTCTCAAACCTCTACAAATTCATGTTTATAAATGTTAAACAAGAAATCTTGAAAAATAGTGGTTAAATAATTCATTTTCTGAGACCACTTCAAGTTGAACTTATTCAAAGCCAAAACTAACCAACAATTTTTTAATGTACTCGGATTTCCAAAAAAGTCATTATGATATTCATATTTACCAAAATTGTACCCAGTAGAAGTTGAGGCATCACATTTTGGTGATACAGAGGCAATCCTAAATGCTGGTCTCAGCAAAACCTTCGCCTAGAAAACAACTGAATTAAGAAAACTGAATCAAAATCACTCATAGAGTGGATTACTTGATGAATAAAAGACATGTCAAATGCAACACCAAAGACCAAGTTACTAAGTAATCTCCTCTTTGGCAACAGCTTTATAAATGTTACAACGATTCAAACTGGACCTTGTCTCTTTGATAAATGAAAATAAATCGAAAATTTAATTGGTTTAATAAATATATCTATACAACAAAATTATGAAAAATCAAAATAATACTTTGACCTATTTTTTTTTGGAAAAGTTAGTAAAGTAGCAGGTGTTGCCACTTGACATTTTATTTCATTATCCATGCGTTCCACTAAGCGCTCACAATGATCAAAATGCCCCTTCAGCCGTTCCACATAACGACCGCGGTCGTTGTGGTCGCGGCGAAAACGTCACTTATGACGTCATTATTATTATTTTTCAATTATCAATTAATTATAGTCTGGACAACATTATAAAAAACAAGGGGCACCCCTCGTTTTTTATAATTTTTAACATACTAAATTACCTATAAAATAATTTTCATCCATTGAACAGATGTGTGAAGGTCTTCCTTATATCGGATCCTCTAACGACCGCGGTCGTTGTAGTCGAGGCGAAAACGTCACTCATGACGTCATTATTTTCGTTCACGGCAAGCTCACAACGACCCATCTCAGGAGGTGGGTCGAAATGGACGTTGAAAATATTTCGGCGCAATTTTTGAAATATGACATAAACGTTATCTGTCATTCGTAATTCATTTCTAATTTCTTAACTTATTTCATTATTCAATCTCACGAGTAATCAATGGAATAATTACTTACACATAATGAAGTAAATTTAAGAGTAGCATAAATTCAGAATTGAATCTAATCTAAGTATTCAATTAGACATGACATTTTCAAAATGTAAAGTGTAATATGTGATAGAAAATCATGTACCTGAAATGACTTTTGAATTTTTCATTTGAATAACGATGAATTATATTCTCATAATCAATGAAACGTGTCCTATTTTCGGTTTTCACGATTATAATTTTGTAAAGTTGCATTCCAATCTCCATCTGCACTAGTTTCTGGAGCACTATTGCGACGCATCTACAAATCTCCAATTGTCGTAAAAGACATTTTGATTACATTCAAACATGATATGTTCAACAACTTATAGTTATACCTATTTTTTAATATAAATAAAGTTGGCTTGCATTTATTGAAACTTATTGTTAAGGCTTACATAACCTCATTAAAACTTCCACTTCATTTTTTCAACCTCGCCTTTTGTAATGTTCACATAAACTCCCAAAACGCTCCATACTCAATTCCACTTGACTTCACGACAGTAACGCTCGCAAGCAAGTAGAACGGGAAAAACTGCGGTCGTGAGCGTGATCGTTGTGACCGCCTAGTGAAATGCACACAAATTGCAAGATAACTTCATTTATATTGAAAAAGAAGTATAATTTAATTCTTAATATATAATTTCAGTGAAGTTATTGAACAAATTGATTGTGTATGTAATCAAAATGTCTTTTACGGCAATTGGATATTTGTTGATACGTCGCAATAGTGCTCTAGAAACTAATTCATCTAGTTCAGATAAAGAGTGGATGGCAACTTTACAAAATAATAATCGTGAAAACCGAAAACTTATGCTCAT
>WOGR01009205.1:0-11460 GCA_015342045.1 Leptinotarsa lineolata | reverse complement strand
GCCTCAGCTATACTTTTTGTCTTATTATAGTGTCATTTTTGCGCAAATTTGGCAATACAGTTGATCATCACCCGTTGAAAGTTCTATTTTCAGATGATTTAAAAACAAGCTTTGCACGGACAGGTTACCAGTCATAGTAGGAAACGCTAGTTGAACTTCCAGAAAGTCACATACGTTTTTGCTAACTCTTGAACATGTACCACAAACTAAATTAGTGAGGATTTTTCCAACAAAAGATCTACGAACACAGGACGAGATAGACTATACGGAATCATTCAATACAGAGCGGTCAGGAGCATTGAACCTGCTATTTTTCTGTTCACGAAGAGTATTCACATATATTGCGCCAACCAAAATTTTCATTCAGTAACCCAAGTTAATTGCGAAGGATGAGCATAGTTTCACTATGTAACTCATGTTTCGTAGGTCTCAAGAGAGACACAAATCACTCTTCCATACCACATAATAATATTCTTATTCACTTTCAATTTGAAGCTTTATGAACTAAGGTAACCCTGAAATTTCTTTGTAATTCGATAGTTTGTTAATGGGTCTATTGTATAATGTTGGAGCTGAATTTCTACAGGAGAAAAATATTTTATATCAGTAACGTTATAGGATAGATATAAGGTAAGGGGAAAATTCAAGAAACATTATACATAGTAAGGTACAGTATAATATATTCTCCATCACATTCCTGAATACTCTTAATATGTATAAAAATAGTTTTAAAATAAGTTAGACATGTATTTATAAAAACATCTCATTTTATTGATTACAAATACCATCTGTCCTTGGTTACAGGACAATAAATATTTCCAATTCACCCTGAAAATCAATCATATTACAACTGATCTTATTTTTAATATGCAGAGTATGACTGAGAATATAAAATCTAGCCCATTTGAGAAATTACAATGTAATGTAGATGCACAAGTGGTCCTATTTTCCACAGGATTAAAGTAATTTCAGAGCTTTTTTGCTTAGTTAGTTGGAGATATGGGGTATTTGAAAATTGTAGAGAAAATGGATATTTTCACTCCAACTTTTAACGCCCCGAATCTTCAAGTCTAAGGATTCGCACTCTGAAATAATTGGCACTACTTAAGAAACTTCTAATATGTAGAATTTGTATGACAATAATTCATTATTGTAATATCTTAACTGATGGAATGATTGAAGAAAGACATTTTCATAATCTATGAAGTTAATTCAACTATTAATCTATCAAAACCCTATTTATGGTGATATCAGTTCTTTGGTTCAATATCCTTACAGCCATTTTTGGGGTGAAATAGCTAACTCCTATCTCCTTCAAAGCTTTGCCTCTAGTATCTTCTACTCCAGTTGCCCCTTCCAAAGCCAAAACTGTTTCTCTAAGCAATAAAGCACTGCCTTTACTAAGATTTAGTAGATTGCATGATTCGATGATTCTAAAATTTGAACAAAAACCTATGAAGAGACCTCAATGTTTTTTTATTTAATAAAGGAAAGATATTGGGAAGGCTGTTTGAACTGAATGAAAAATATATGTACCATAAGTAATATAATAATAATAGCATTTATTATTCAATAGTTGAAACCATTTACAGGGTATACGAAATATAAGTTATTATAGGAATGTAGGCTTTCACTGCTGGCATCAATGTTTTGGTTGATTTGGTCGTGATCTCCTTTGGTCATAATCTCCAAAAGTTTCGACTGCAACTGAGGCAGTCATCTTCACCGGCGTGGCCGAAGTACTCTTTTCGACGTGTCAACTGAAACTGAAGCTATCATTACATAAATGACACGGCAGAAATGAGAGCTTCAGTTTCAGTTGATACTTCAAGAAGAGTACTTCGACCACGCCACTGAAGATAACTGCCGCAGTTGCAGTCGAAACGATTGGAGATTATAACCAAAAAAAGACAATGACCAAACAAGGAAATCAACCAAAACATAATAGTTGTTATTCTGTCGAGAGACTGTTCTGCCCTGTGTCAAAACAATACAAAACACAAATCCAAAATATTTGGCCAGCAAATTTTCGATTGATTTCAGGTTTTCACCATAATTTTGTAAAACATACATTGTAGCATGGACACTTATTCATTTTTGATATAACAACAGACATTGATAAGTAATTTTTCTAAAAAAAATACCCAGGCATGAACTGTTGCTATTCTAAAATTGTTCGTTCCGTTAACCAGCTGACGAACGTCAACCCTCAGAAGTCGAAACATGTGCGAGCAATAGATTAACAAGGCCTTGCGATTACCCAGCACGATGGCCCAGCGGGGAATCGAACCTCGGTCTTCCGCTTGAAAGGCGGATGTGCTAACCTCTACACTACCGTGTGAATTAATATCATTTGTTGATTCCATTGTGTAACGATTCATTTTATGATATTACTGAATGAATTTGGCCCAATTCATTCAGTAATAAATCTGTATTCCAAATCCCACGAAAATGAAAAATTTAGCATCAATCGAAGAGAGCAGAAACTGTTCGGTGATAATTTTCATGTGGCATCGCTGAAAGGGCACACGACGGCAACAGATAAGTTACAGAGTTGTTTCAAATGTTAGAAAGTTAACAAGCTTTACAGTTTGTTATGTGAAAGTGTTATTATTAGAATATATGGAAAAAATACTACATACAAATGAAAAACTTCTTTATTATCGGTTAGTCGAAAAATTTCCGGAGCTTTCATCATACAGAAAGAATGAAAAATTACTGTTATATTTTCAAATACAAAAAATGTTTATTTGGGCCTACTAGTTGACGAAGATTTCATACATGCAGTTGAGCCGCGTTGAAATTAATGGAGTCCCAGGCACTTTGCTGTTTGGGTCAGATCTTTCCTGCACTGATGAGAGGTAATACCTCGAAAGCGGTCTGTAGGTGATCTACTTGAATATTTTTATCATGGTCCTGCTGCTGAATGAATGAGAAACATCTGCGAGATTAACATCTGTGAGATACCTTGCATAAATGTCTCTCGGGTATAATTCAATATCCACCGTGATATTAGCCGGGGAAGTAGTTGTTTTCCGGTAGGTATTTACTAGAACTTACGGTGTAGATAGTTGGGAAGGATAAATATTTCGAGATTTTTTAGGCGTGTCTATACTGAGTATATACACCCCTAAAGAAGCTATTGTATAGCGAAACACGTGTTGAGTTTTGTAAACCGTGTAGTGAAAATCTCACAAAAAATGTTTCTTGAATAAGTTATGGATTTTGATTATGTGTCGGCCGATTCCATCACATATTTTATTGACTTCAAAATTATCGGTCAGCTAATTACTAGTATATACCAGTATAACATACTTTTTAGGCGCCATTCTGGGGGCTAAAAAATGAAATATCGATTGTTCCATTTTGAAAATCATAAAATTTAGACTTGACAAAAAAATTCATCACTGGGATCCATCCAAGATGTCAATTTTACCAATACATTTCTCTCATTGGTCACGGTAGTGTAGAGGTTAGCCTTTCTAACGGAAGACCGGGGTTCGATTCCCCGTCGGGGCACCGTGCTGGGTAATCGCACGTTAAAAGGTAAGGCCTCGTTAATCCATTGCTCGCTGAGGGTTGACGTTCGTCAGCTGATTAACGGGACGAACAACAAAGAACAAATATTTACGACCATTCACAATATCTCACAAAAAATAATCTTGTGCATAAACAATTTTGGTTTTTTTGCGAGTTGAAAGCACTTAAAGACATATCCTTTGCAAATTTCAGCTCTGAAGGTAAGAATTTGACAATTTTTTTTAAATTTCCGTCATTCTGAATTTGTACTTGCTAACATCTGCTCAAGTTTTGATCGTATTCGGATTGGAAACATCGCAAAATGACCATTTTGAAAACTTCTACAAACCCTGAAATTTTGGGAATACAGATTGAAACAACATTAAAAAAGGTTTTCCATTATATCCGAAAATGTTTTCGATGTTTGAACAATGTTCCCAGTGTTTAAAATGAAAACTATTTCAACATTTTATTTGTAATCATTTTATCTACACCGAATCTCATAGTTTGAATTCATATAATTAATATGTTTTGCTTTTTTGATAGCACGCTTGAAATATCTACGGATTTTAAGAATTTTTAAAATCTTAATGTGATTTGAGTGTTGTTATTTTTGCTCTTTAGTATAATTAAAGCCATCAGGAGTCCTCGTATTAAGATTTATATTAATTTATGGTAAGAGTTTCTCATTCTTTAGCGCACTTTATATAGGGATCTTAAGCTTTTGCAAATATTCTTTTCCTTATTTTATAATTTCTTGCTTCATATAATACAGACAAAACGATGCAAACGGAGAAGCATTAGCAAAGTAGGCCGAAGATGAACAACTGCACCTCGTCTTCAAAGCTAACGATCGATTCATATTCAGATCGGCATCCTGGAGACAGGAGGACAAACCTGACTTGTGTTTCGTTTCTACTGACAGGGAGGGCCAGACTCTGGCAACCACAAGGAGAGTACTTCTTGACTTCCCACATAGCCAACATCGTCCAGCTGTCATGGAAGTGGGAACGCAAATCCCTATAATCACTTCACCACCCTGACCACGATGGAACTTCAAGCGGGCTGATTGGCCCAGGTTTTCTTCTGACCTTGATATGTGCCTAGATTGGATTCCGCCCACCAGCGGAAGATTAAATGGCGCAGTAATAAGCACCGCTATAAAGCACATACCCAGAGGGTACCGAGGGTACCTGGATGGTCTCAAAACAGTGAGGCCCTATATCAAAACTTCCTTGAAACCGGGGACCAGGAAATAGCGGATGAACTAACCCAGAGCCTGAATGCTGCACGCCAAAAAAAGTGGACTGAAATTGTCGAAAGCCTCAACTTTTAAACATCGGGCAGGCAGGCATGGTCACTTCTGAGGAATCTGGGGAGCGGTACACCAAAGCATCGGCAAACAATAGGCAAAAGCCCAAATAAAGTATCCTCACACATAGCAGCAACATCCAGAACACCGAAGGACAGAGCACACACCAAACTGATAAAAAGAGAACTATAATCCCTAAAAGCCGAATCCACGGAAACGGAATACTCTCGCCCCTTTTCCATCGAAGAAGTTTCAAAGGCCATAGACGATATCACGGCGGGAATGGCCCCAGGATTCGAGAACATCCACCCCGAGTTCCTAATCAATTGTTGCAAGTACACCAAATGCTGGTTGGCTAAGTTCTGCACGGACATTATGAATTCTGGTAGCGTTCCACCAGAATTCAAACGCTCTTAGGTAATAGCCTTACTGAAACCAGGTAAACCTGCCGACAGCCGCCAAAAAAATTACAGGCCAATCGCTCTACTGTCCGTACCATATAAACTACTGAAGAGAGTTGTCCACAATAGAATCAGCTCAGTGATCCTGGAGGCAATACCAGTTGAGCAAGCAGGTTTTTGAGCAAGCAGGTTTTCGGCCAAAACGATGCTGCATAGACCAGGTCCTGTCACTTACCACCTATATCGAAGCGGGATTCCAACGAAAACTTAAAACCTCAGCTGCATTCACTGACTTCTCCGCAGCCTATTACAACGTATGGAAGAAGGGAATGCACTGCAAGCTTCTTAGAAAAAAATCCTGCAAGCGAATAAACCAACTGTTATCGAACATGATATCGAACGGACGTTTTAGGTTATAATGGACACCGACATTAGCTCACTAAAGAAACTTAACCACTTCTTGCCACAGAGATCTGTGCTCGCTCCGTTCATCTTCAGTTTAAATATAGCGGATATGCCGGAAACAAGGTCAAATTAGTTCGGTTACGTCGACGACTGGGTGCTTGCAACAAGATGTAACCCAATCAAACTATCTGAGGAAATCCTAAGAGCAGATCTGGAGACAATGAGTAAATACTTACGCAATTGGAGACTCTAGCCAAATGCATCCAAAACAGAGGTTAGCTGCTTCACCTCAATAACAAACTAGCCAGAGAGGAGTTTAAATATACGATTTGATGGTATCAAACTAATCCACAACAAAACACCGAAATACCTGGGAGTGACTCTTGATAGAATACTATCATTTGAAGAACACCTAACTAAAACCGTCGAGAAGCTGAAAACCAGGAACAATATAATCCAGAAGCTATGTGGTACCACTTGAGGAGCATCGGCTTCCACTCTGGGACTTTTCTCGATAGCTGAATACTGTGCCCCAGTTTGGGTCAACAGTCCGCACGCAAAGAAGGCGAACGTTAAACTGAATAACACCATGAGGATGACCACTGGTGTCATTAACTCAACCCCCACTCAGTGACTCCCAGTGCTAAGCCATATCCAACTCCCAAAACTGCGACGGATTAACGCCCTTAGACGAGAGTACAAAAAGATCATGGAAAATAGAAATCTGCTAATACATCAAGACATTGAGGACGCTAATCACAATCGTCTCCGCTCCAGAAATCCACCGACTAAAACGGCAAGTGCTGCAATGCAAGAGGAGTTCAATCTGATCAATGCATGGGCCAAAAAATGGACCAATCAAAAATACAATAATATGCTCTGCATTATCCAAAAGCCCCCAAGGTTTGACCTACCACGCAGAACCTGGTCCATACTTAACAGAATCAAAACGCAACATGGCAGATGCGCATATGGAGCAGACAACTATCACCATACTGCGACTGCGGAGAATATCAAACGAATAAACACATCAGAGAGAAATGTCCCACAAGAACCTACAACGGTAGAGCTGAAGACTTTCTGCTGGCCACTGCTGAGTCGATAGATTATATTAACCGACTTGATATTTGTTTGTGAAATCTTAAAGTTTGTTTTTTCAGCTTATATGTGTAAATTAGCTTTTAATTTCACTGTGCCTGAATTGCCATACGATAAATAAATAAATTCATGTTATAAGAATCAACAAAGGTTGCCTTCATTTTATCTACAGCCTATGTCTCTTACTGGATGACTTACTGTGTGAAGTAATTATGTGGTCTCTCACTGAACTGGGAAAACAGAGGAATTAGATTCCTGGTGATGTCAAATTTGAATTGTAAAGCACCTCCTTCGCTAAACCTATTGTCAAGCACCAAATCATCGAATAAATATGTGTCGAGTTGTTTTGCAATTGAACGCCAGACGAATGTGAATAATTTGCTTTGCAAACTCTTCTGCAGCTGATGGAGACGTTTTGATAAAATTTCAAACATCGGACATGCTGTGGGTGTTAGGGACAGACTACGAAACTCTTTCTCCAGCTTGATAGTTGACCACCTGAAAAATTGATAGTATGAAATTTTTGATGAACAATTTATTCAGTACTGTTATTTCTCAATTATGTACATATGAAAATAATTGATGTAAATCTCATCAGAAAACTGGCATAGAATTATAAATTTTGGTTTTCATACCCGACGTTTCATTTACAACTGCAGTAGACATCATCAATGGTGATGAGGTAACGAATAAAGTTCTCTGGTTGTCCCCACAACAGACACTACACTGTGTTTCTCCAGAATTTCATTCTGGACCCCAAAGAGCCTTCAGCAACAACGGAGATATGCCAGATCCCATGTGGCTCTTTGAACACAGGAGAAATTAACGCCTCAGGCAAACCGATAAGTCAGCTGAAGCCAAATACGCACTGAAGGAAGGCACCGACATTATCTGGTTTAACGAAACATAAATACTTGACAGAACTCAGAATTACTATCCAAGAGTATATAGAGACATTTTCAATTGAAAGGAAGAGAAAATCAACATAAATAAAAAATGGCCTTCTGTTCAAAATTGCAAACAAATCAGGCATCTAGTTCAACCAATAGAAACGAAACCACGATTACCACCGATGGTATGAAAGCAGAAAAACATTCCAATAAATCACTGCTGTGAGGACAACCAGAGGAATTGTCGTAAAAGAAATGTCAGACACAAAACCTGCAGACCTCGGCCAAACCTGAAAAATAGCTTTGGCGCAATATCATATGTATTATTAAAATGTGTTATTGATGAGCAGTTTGGAAAAAACCCTTCTTTACCTTTCTCTTCGATAGTTTTTACTACGACTCTTAACCTCAGCAGTAACTGTTTCAGCTAACGTATGGAGAAGATCCTTTCTCATATGCCTATAGAGAGACAGGGTTTCTGCAAATACTGTGTCTGTGTCTATATCGTTGATGGGACTGTCATCAAAATCAGCTAAAGTAGGACTAGGAGGATATTGGGCTGTTTCTAGTTGGCTCTTGTAATAATACAAATTCAAATAATGCTGGAAAAAATAACATAATATTTTGCATGATAGTAAACCATTGCTGAATATGCATATATTATAGCTCAATGAAGAAAAAACAAATAATGTCAATTTCAAAGAAAGGTAAGTAAAGAGAATATTGATAAGTCTTGTAGTTTTTATCTTTACCCTTGTTTGTAAACAATAAATTAGGCAAGTTTGTGTCAATAAATACTTACCAACATAGTTCCCCAATCAACTAAAACTTTTTCTATGTAGTAAATACTATTGGTGATACTTGGTATCTTAGATTCAATAATGCTTCCCTCTTCTGCATTAACTAGTTGCAATAATCTAACCCTGAAATCGTCCAATAGTTCCAGCTGCAGCTCTAAAAATTGCAGTCTATGACCTGGCTGAGATAATGATTCATATCGTTCAGTTATAGTTTGCAACAAAGTTATGAAGGCATCAGCGCAGGTGGTTATCTTCAAATCTTCAACATCAGACGTGAGAGGTTCAAATGCATCTAAGGAATTTGGGGGAAGCATGGCATCCATTTTATCGATTGCATCTACAAAAAAATTATTCTTTTTCGAATTTAACTGATTTTCCATTGTAGAGTGAAACTAACTTAAAATAATTATAATGTTTTCATTCTCCAAAGTTATTTTATAAACTGGTAATTCTACAAGTACTAGTTATTTGTTAATCCATTTGAATTTCAATCCTATGAATTTGTGCAATGTGTGCGAAGCCAACTTGTAGATTCAAGTTTTATGGAAAAATATTTCCAATGAACTGACTGCAGAATGCGAAAAATGAGTCCTCCTATCCTCAAATCCTATTTCAAAATGCATAACAATTATAATAAGTCACCTTTGGATTATTTTTGCTTCTGCTGGACATGTTCCTGAGTCTGTTCATTCCATTTGATGCATCATTGTTGCATGGTCGATCCCTATAATATTTGTTTGATCTCCACCAAAATATTCCTAATCTTTGCAGAGTTATAAGCCTTTTAAATTAATATGGCGGCCATATCTATACAATAGAGGAGTGCGTAAAAAACTCCACCACCTTTTGGAATCCGCCAAATTAAATTATCAGAGTGTCATTTGATTTTTTGTATTCTTTACCGCAAACCCATAATACCATTACCATGGAAGTGCATAAAAAACTATGCCAACTAGATTACAATGACGTCACTTTGCTTATTGTGTTTGTTCGTCAAAGGAAATGTGTCAAATTTAACTTAGTAGATTTGATTACAGACACCCGGATAGGTGAAAGTAAATAAAAGCCTGTAAAAAGCACTTAACCCAGTTCTTACTCATGTCATTAAGAACGATTATGCGTATATTGAAGTGGAAATGATGTTTCAACAAGACATCTCCTTCATCGAATGCAATTAGTTCCCCTCAGTCACTTGACCTGAGCCCTTTGATTTTTTGTGGAGAAATTTAATAAACGAATTGTATTGCATTCCACTCAACTCTTTGGAAGCCCTGCGAGGACGAATAACGAATGTATGTCGGGAAGTGACACCGCTAATGACCTAATACTCTAGTCAAGAAGTGCTTTTTTTTCGAACTTTCTTCAGCAGTCTCCGAAAATTATGGTTGAGGTGTCATTCGATTCGCAATGGCGTCTAGAAAGTTTCTGAAAACGGACAACTTTCGGAAATGAAAATTGCAAAAGTTATAAACAATTTAGTGAAAAATAAAAAATGAGTTCAGTTTTTTGGAAATATCTCAAAAACTAATTGAGATTTTTAAAATCGAAAATAAGATTCGAAACGAGGAAGAAATTTCCTATAAAATGTCCTCACTCTCGGAACTGTAGGATAAATATTTATAATTTTCCCGAAATCCTGAAAATGAGCTCGAAATCGGGTGTTTAGCCGCGCGTAAGCCGTGCCTGCTTGGGCCATTTTTACGAAAAAAAATTTTCAGCATATGAAATATATTAATTAAGGAATGAAAAACTTCAGGCATATGCTCATAAGATAAATGAACAATAATCTGTCGGTAAAAATTTTTTATTGCAATCATTCGATTTATTACGCTATTATTATTTATAATTTTTTACCACTCGATCATCAATATTGCAAGTGTGATATTTTTTTAACTATAAGTGTGGAATTTTTTCCTTTCATAGAGCTAAGATTATAACGGTTAAGAATCATTTTCCGTTCGAAATATTGAAATATTATTAATTTTCAGTTTTTTATTAACAATTTACTGCATTTTTAAATGAAAAAGTTCAATATATAATCGAAGATTTTTTTTTTCTTATTATTATCACTAATATATTTTTTTATCAACAGCTACATAAAAATAATTTTTTTAAATTTATATCAATTATTGCTTGAAAATTTGTTGCAAACAAATGCATTGTTTATAACATAATTGAATTTTTTTTAAATCTTAATCTTTGATAAAAATTATGATTTAAAAAAAGCGTTTCTTTAAAAAAATTCACAAAGCAAAAAACGCATTTGTTAATTAACAATTTTTTTACCACTAATTATTAATATTAAAGAACCATTTTTTCATCATCATTATTTATCTTGTTTTTTATTATTTAGGAAAAAAAACTTCAATTTTTTAAATTTTTCAATGTTTATTAAATAAACAATTTGTTATAAACAAATGATTTTTTTCTTTTCATTTTTTTCTAGCTGCAATTGATGAATGAAAAGCAACCATGTATTTTTTTTCCATTTTTTACCGAATTTTATAATGTTTGCGCTCCATAACTCAATTATTGTCATCTATTTTTTCATCATTCAAATTGATGGAGATACAATAAAAAATTTCAAGGCTAAATATAGTTTTTGATTAATGGAGAAAAAATAATTCTTGGAATTTTTTATTGTATCTCCATTAGTTCAATAAATATAATAATATGAATGATGAAAAATAGATGATGATAATTGAGTTATGGAGCGCAAAAATTATAAAATTCGGTAAAAATTTAAAAAATAAAAAAATACATTGTTGTTTTTCATTCATTAATTGCCACTAGAAAAAAATATAATGAAAAAATTAATTTGTTTATAACAAATTGTTTTTTTAATAAACAATGGAAATTTGAAAAAATTAAAGTTTTTTTTCCAAATAATAAAAAACAAGATAAATAATGATTCGAAAAAATTGTTACTTAATTTTTACTTACTTGTTAATTCATTCATTAGTTCATATGTGGGGTATTTTCGATGTAAAATGGATAGGGTTATTTGCTCACAGCTAGCCTTTAAACAGCGAGAG
>WOGR01009204.1:0-11461 GCA_015342045.1 Leptinotarsa lineolata | reverse complement strand
AAAAAAGAAAAAAAAAGTGTTTTTTCTTGGAATGAGAGTTTTAGTTTGGTTATCTTCTCTGGAGCAAGTATTTTGAGCTCATCACATTGTGGATTTGAAGAAGATATTCAATACGGAAGTACTTATATTTGGTTATCTAAAGAAATAACCCACCCACTGCATTGGGGATTTTTATCAAGTACCCGTTCTCTTTTCAAACTTCAACCTTGAGGCCACACAAAAACTACGGTAAGAACCCACTTGCTGAAAATATACTAAAGGTTATATCATTCTAAACCTCAACCTTATTTTAGGCCTTCTTCTTATTACAACTTCAAGCCGATATTGTGAACTATATCCTGGTGCATCTCCTAAAAGGCTAGACCACTATACCCTTATATCTCTGTCACGGCCTCCTTAGGAAAGATCACTGCCTGAATAGACTGCGTACAGGGATTGGATCGTGCTGCTGAAGACTACTTTTCCAAATGTAAGGTCTTTCCCTTTATGTATTAAACCCTCCTGCACGACCTCGAATGAAAATTGCGGCACAATTTGCGAGCTGTCCAATGAACCAAGCATTTACTACCCTTCAAGTTTAGTCATAAGTTGCATACCTCTATATCTATGAACCCAAAAGTATACTTCTGGGCCATAAGCCTGTAATCACCATCAGATTGGCGTGTTTAAAGACACAATACACTTTTTTCTTCGAGTGAACTTATTTTTACCCAACATCCCTCTCCGCTGAGTTCCGGCAGCCCATAATTCAGATCCTAAGTAACCCATTTCAATCAAAGACAACGGATGTTACACTGGTAGCATTATTTCTTCAATTGAATTCACATCTTTTTTTTCTCTGATGGAGTATTTTCCTACAGTATGTAGAACTCCATTCAGATGGGTTGAATAATGAAAGATAATAGTTCAAAAACTGAGAAGAATTATCATTGAATGAAATGGTTGAAATGACGGTGAAATGTCGATGTATCACTAGCAAGAAAGTGACGGAAATAATGAAAAGAATAAAATTCAAACCAAGCAGCTTCATGACATGAAGGTCATCAGTATCCACAATTATCTTCGCGTGATGGAAGGAGTCCTTCTGATACTCCAAAAGTTTTCATGTGTCACTTAGGCGTGGTTTCTATTTTCCACTCATTCTATATATTTTGGCCGGTCTAGTTGTAGGAGTCCCCCTGATTCGGTTTGCGACACTTGCAGAAACCACGAGGTCATTGAGAGTCCAGAGAAAAACCAGCAAATCGATAATATAGAAGTATGTTCAGACCATTCGATGTAACTTCAAGTGATCGAATGATGAAACTATTTACAGATGAAAATTCTTTTTAGAGGAACTGCCTCACTCTCTGTCCAATTGAATAATCCTTCAGAGAATAGAAATATGCAAAATGAAAAACTGAATAGAACACAAAGAAGCCAAAGTTTATCAATGGAAATATTCAGGATATGGGTATTTGCAGATTTGTATAGCAGATGAAGAAAATTTCTTATCATCTTATGTCGACCTAGAGAATGAGCATTTGGTGGAAATGTTAGTCAATGGAAAGTGGAAAATCAAACATCTCTGAAAGCACTTTGCTCCCGTCGATCAAGGCCTAAGTTGATGTCGAACTGCTGAAAACTCTCCAATAGGAAGCCCCAACAAATTATCTCTAGATTGGTGATGAAACTGCTGATTTCCTTTCACGGTGGCAAGTTGCAAACATTGTCGACAGACTAGTACCTATCATTATTATCGCTTTGGAGTTTGCCAAAACAACACTGAATATTTACACTGCTAGAAGAGACTGGCCATCCAAGATATTCATGCATACCATTATAGCAGAGGTGATCTTCGTTGAAGAATAATCTTATTTTCAATGTCGTTTGCATCATCATGTGATGACTCAGAACTCAGAAGATCAGGCGAGACTGCTCCACGGCAATCCGATTGGGGATTTTGAGTTTCACGCTCGGAATCTAACCACGGATCGAGTTGATTGGCTTTGTTGAAAAGCTAGGCCTATTTGGTGGAGTTTGAATTGATATGGACCACAAGTAACTTCCGGGGATTACAGTTGATTGCCAAATAGATCCACGCACATAGAACCCAATTTCATTCAACAAAGTCAAAATTTCATTTCAACTTGTGTCTATAGATATGATTCGAGTTTACTGTAATACAGTATACTACTTTTCAGGTATGCCTTTGTGTTGTTGGAATACGAAACCAAGTTAACCGGTGAGAAAAAATATAATTCTTTTTTTCCACTTCCGAGAAATCCAAGGTGGATTTTTTTTCTGAGTAACCTCACAAAAAAAATCACTTCGCCTTCACTACGTGATGAATAAGAGAATTCTAAGGATCCAACAGCTGACTTGCTTGATATTTCGGAAGCAAGAGAATATCCTGGAGATTAAATCTCAGAAAGAAGAGTGAGGAGTGTCCAAATCAAGGAAAAAACTTTGAAATAATGATATAGGACAAAATTGATATTCGAAGCTTTTTCAAATCATGCACATAATAATGAACATCTGAGAGAAACTCTCAATGGTTTGAACAAAAATAAACTCATCTGAACTTTCGATATTTTCTTGATGAATTGATTGAAAAAAATATTTTTTGATCTTTTCAATATTCTTCCTGGAAGACTTCCTTCGTACCACGGGTAGCACAACTCCTCCAATTGAATTATTTATAATTATTTTTTCCAATAAAGTATTGCCATTTGAAAGACATTCCGGTTTTCCTTTCAAAAATATATTCATCGTACATCTAGTGAACGTTGAGAAAGAAAAAAACAGGAATCAGGAAAGTTTCTTCCATCTCTTCTTTGACAATTCATCCGAATCGTGACGCACATTCTTATTTACGATACTCGTTTTATATCAATCGAATTCCTTTCCGATTGAGATGAAAGGAATCAAATTAAAGTATTCCATTGTATCGCAGTCCCATTGCATCTCATTAGAGTGACGCAGGAGTTGGAGCTAATTGAATAATGGCGAGAAGGGAAGGAACGGCGATTGGAAATGTAATAAGAGGAGACATTAGCATCCCTTGTCTGTCAGTATGGGTATGTCAGAATGGACACTTTTTTCATTACTTCCAGACATGTGATAGATTGTTTGTTGAATAACGTGAGTGGAACGAGATACATTACAGTGTTCTTTGTGTTTCATTGCTCATGAATATCAATCTGGGAAACTTTGATAGTATCGTCAGATGGAAAAAACATGAAAAATACGAGAACAACCAAAGAGTTATTTTATGAAATTTTGTCACGTTCAGAATAAATCCTGCCGCGTCTGTCTGTCTAAACACAAGAACAGAAAAACTACCAAAAAGAATTTCTTATTGTTTTCACCAATGGCTGAAGGGATTTGAGTCATCATCTATAGACGATTGTGGATACTAACAATTGAAACATCGTGAAGTAACTTAGAAATTTTTCTAATTTTTTTTCTATTTCATTTCCAGTTGTTCAATTTTTTATTTCTGGCCTATTTTTATTCTATTGTAATGCTTTATTGATTGACATAATTGATATTTTTAGATTTTCATTTTATTTTATTTTTTCTTTGAGATATTTCAAATCATAATAGAATTATATTGGACAATGAAAGTCCTAAACAACAAAATTCACCATGAAACATTTTCATTTACTTTGAAACGAACATTCGAGAGGAAGGTTATATTTCCTGTCAATTGGCTGGAATATGACGATGTCATCTGTGCGGATTCGGGGCGGTGGTGCTACTCATGCGAAACCGGGGAGAATATCTAGAAATGACTATAAAATTAGTCATATTGTTATATTGGTAAGGAAGTGAACTAGACTAATCTTCTAGATCAGAGAACATGAAGTATCGGATGAGAGAGTGAAAGATGTATGTGAAGTTAGGAGAAGAAAAAATTCTGGAAAAATTTTTGCGGGTGTAAAAAGAAGAGCAGATGATCGTTGTTTGAAATAGAAAGTTGAGATTTTACTGAAAAACTTTGCAAAAAATATTGATTGCCTAATTTGAATCATGTTCCTCACACGGTTATTTACAACATATGGTGATATACAGTTAGATAGTGGAGATAAATCATAAATTTATTTCATGATGAATAACAGTTTTCAAGTTTATTTTATGTCAATATAAAGTCTACCGGGTTACACCGAAATCGTTCTATACGGCGCCATTGAGTTGTTTATGAGGTACGGAGCTATTTCAAATGAAAAATCAATTGAAAATATTTTTTGTTTCAACCGGAAGTTGATCAATTTGAAATATCAAAATAGTACCCTGTACTATTTTTTACAGTATTTGAATAAAAATACAATCTCCTTTTCAAAGATATGACACAAGTGACCATTTCCTGTCAAAATGGCGGCGTAAAAGCCATTTTATCCAAATTCAATTTCATGGCACTATGACGTCATCTACAGAAATTTTATCGAACAACTTGATGTGGTGGGAAATAGACAACGAACTTTGCTCAGCTTCAAGGAGAAAATTTAAAAACATTTGTTGTATACAGCTCATCAGCGCCTCTTTAAAGTTTTGAAGACGAAAATACACGAATTTCTTAATCAAAATTTCGAGTTTATACTATGGAATACATGAAAAACATTCTTACGGTTATTTGATTCGATCCCAGCCATAGGTATTCTGAATAAAATCAACAGAATGAGATTAGGAAAGATCAGCTCTTGGAAAAAAATGTTTTTTGGTTTATTGATTTTCTATCTTCATACAAAACACAATTGAGTTCATGATATACTTTTTATGGAATTTCGAAATGCTTCCTTCCTCGCTTCGGTAGTTTTCAGTATGTTTATATGAAGATGGAGAAATAGAAATCCAGAATCATTTTTTTTGAATATATATAACTTCTGTTTTCTAAGTTTACTTTCCACGTACAGATATTACAATAGATACATGCATTACATTAAAAATATTTTCATCATCATCATCATTATCGTTTCAATATTCAGGTGGAAAATACACTCAGATGAACCCTAGCATAATACAAAGAAAATATGTCACCCAATTCAAGATCGTAATTTCCCACCCTCGTTCTATTCCCCTTCGAAGTCTCTTATTTCCAAACAAAACCATCCCATCCAAAAATTATCCAATTCTGAATCTCAAGCAGCGCCTTTTTCAGCAGCATACCCATAAATTTCGCACGAGTAATTTCACTGCAATCGAAAATCTCACTTTTTCTGATCTCCAAATATATTTCAGCACAAGAAGGAGTAATTGTGCATGCTAGTGACTTCCTAGGGGTCGATACGGAAAGAGGGGTGTGATTTATCATTCGGGTGAGAATCGAAAGAGGAATGCAATTAGAAGCGGAATGTCTTTGCTTGAATCTCGTATCCCTTTTGTCGTCATGATTACCTGACTCGATTCGGTTATTATTACACACACTCTCTGATAACGAGGAAAGTCTCACGAAGTTCGCGAGTCAATGGAACGAATATGGGGATGTTGTTAAGATTCAGAGAAGCGTGTTGAATTTGGCAAAGAGCACTCAATCAATGAATAGTCTTGAATGACGAATAGATTCAGATATATTGCGGATATGGAAAATAGTTTTCTGTTATATTTATAGGTTCTTGGAATAGATGGCACACCATTCAGTTACTCATTTTATGAGATACCACTAAAATAAAATTCAAAGACGTCAGTACTGCAATGACATACTCCATTCATATGTGATGGAATTGGCAGATACAAGATGAAAATTCATAAAGTATTCAAGTAACATTTTGTAACAAACAAGCCTTTTACTTGGGTTCAACAGCGGATTTCTCCACATCCTATTTTGGATGTTAGGCGAGTTGCCTAGGCAACTCAGAAAAGGCTGTAGAGTTCGTGCCGATAGCACGGAGCACTGTATTTTTGAAATCTGATCATTTAGTATGACTACTTATGGTTTTTCCTCATTATATGGTTCCAGATCGATGTCGAATATGCTCCAAATGAATTTTAATGTTAGTTAAAATAATTTTCACTTGCTATTTACTTCTTGATAGATTGACTGAGAAATCTCTAATTTTATTTTGTTTTCTTAACATCATCTCACTCTACAAGAAGGATATTTTCCTCAGTCCAAGGGAAAATGGAAGTCCAAGGTTCCAAATATAAAGTATAATGAGTAAAACAACGACTTCATGGACAAATAAAAAACAACGTGTGGAAACTCATTGAAAAAAAGTCAAATTCAATAAAATAAAAGAAATTGGAACCAATAAAATGCCACTAATTTGACTGTGCTATTTACAGTACAAAATACTTTCAGTTTACTTTCTCTTCAGGGAGAGTGGTGTTTAACCTTGAATTTTCTTTCTTTTATTATTGTCATCTGAACTCTAGCTAAACAACCGACATTAGGAACCCAACAATATATAATCTCTCTCGTTGATCCGGTGTGCTTTCAACGAAAATACTTATATTTTGAATTTTCCCCAAATTCTCCACCACGTTCATGTAAAAAATAACTTCCCTATTCAGGCCACCACCCTCAGTGCCGTGAAGGCTGGGGGATGACACCTTGAATACTTTGTGCATTGAATATAGATCAATATTGCCCTTCACAGCATGTAATTTAAATAAATATTTTTGAGAATATTTCAGATTCAAAATGCAGGAACATAGCGGTTGCGGCGGTTCTAGCCGGGAGGCCGGCGGTGCGTGCCTATAAATAGCACGTCAAAGGCCGCGCTTTGCCCAATAGCACTTTGTAATTAGCAGCGATCGCACACATTTACATGTACATTTAGTAATAGCACTATACCCGTGCGGAACCGGGGCGAATCGCTAGTGTAGTATATTAGTAATATTTCTAATAGAAATGGTAATCACGCCAACTCATAAATTGCCTCGCAGGGATACCTGCAAGTATGAGACAGCAAAATTTCATGAAAGAGATATTTTTCAAAGAGAGCTAGCTCATCTTCGTCAGATCTAGAACCATTCTTACTGCTCCAACAGATACAATAGAAAATATTATCTCAACTAAAAGTTATCACAACTATATTGCTGAAGAAAATTTAAGAACTCTCAAGTTTGGATGAGAATTTGAATTCTGCCAGAGAATACCTGAGTCTCACCGGGATTCCTTAGCTTGAAAGATTAATGTACGCTAAAGCACTAACTCAGCTGAGTGGGTATATCAGATAGTGAGAGCTACTACCAACAAAGTGATGGTGCACAATAGAGAAATCATTACATGAACATGCCCTAATTTACAAATAACTTAAACTCAAGGTACACTCAAGTGAAAGAATAATTGCCTCTGAGGAATTATTATTTGTTAGAAACAAAACTGGTTCATTATAATATCACTTTATTTGAGCATTATATTTCCAGTTGAAGCTAAAACTCAAAAATATTTAATACCTCGTCAGTTGAACAGAGAAGTTATTCGAGAAGGTTTTAATCCTTCTCGAATAACATGAATTTCACTAAATGAACAAATTCATATACTTGAGTATCAAAAAATGCATCATTCTAACTCATTTCCACAAATCCCTAGATTCAAACTATACATTTTCCCAGTTACTTCATTGCTTTCCTACAAAAATGTACCCACCATTTCCGTTTTATTGTACTTCAGTTTCGAAGCCATCCAGTCTGATCTGTGTTTATCGTCGGTGCTTTCAGAAAATATATTTCAGGATTAGCGACGTCTAGTATCGTTTTCGGTTTTGTTTTTCGTCAATTTATGTTGACATTTTTGATAATCTTACTCTATTTTAATCCCTATCTGGGACTGGCAGTTTGAAATATAGTCTGGTATTTTCTTATTGGAGAATACGTTGCAAAGAATAGAAATCTAAAATGCATATTGCAGATGAGAGAGTATCTTGATTGAGGCAGAAACATTTTATCAAGAATTGTTGATAATTGCTATTGTTATATTTTGTTTTTCAACAGTTATGATAATCGTGTGATAATAATCTTGATGTTCTTTTTTATTATGATTTTATGAATTTGAATATTGTTATTGAATAGTTCTAGACTCTTGCATAAAGTTTATACCTTTTAACCTTGTGTAGCATTTCTTTGCATCTCAGGGAGAATTCTCTGGAAACCAGCTCTCTTGTTTATAATTTTATAGAATTCAGCAATCATTCGATCAGAGAAAATAAAAAAAACTATAACTTTCACCCAATTTGAAAAATTTCATGATTATAAAAAATAAATGAACGTATAAATGAGTGATTAAATCATGAAGAAGATGGCATTCATCAAGTCAGCTGATTTTCATCCCAAATTAACAAATTTCTATCAATATACTGAAGGTTTTCGATGTTTGTTTGTGAATTTATCATCAATATCTCCACATAATTTGAATTTTTCCATAATTCTCATTACTGATGTATGGTGTATATTTTTCATTTATTGTCTGTTGTTGAATATTTCAAATACTTTTCGATAGGTTTCACAATTATTACCAGCAATTAACATAATTTCTTCTTCTTCCACACTAAATATCACTAGCATGTTAACAAATTTCATTTGAAGTTTACTGTCAAACAGTTTTATCAGTACATCCTAGATTTTATATAACTACAGTTACATTTGCATTGTTATTCTAGATTACAAAAAACTTTTTTTATGTAATTTCATATAATGCTGATCAACTACTTTTGATAACGATTTTCCATATTGTCAAAAATAAAGGCATTTCATTCTTGAGCCAAACTGATATTTTTTGAGAAACCGTGTACACGACTGAAAAAATCATTATCTGATGGTTGCATTTCAGGTTGAAAACCATGAATGACCAATAAGTATTTCATATGTTACAAACTTGAGCAAACTCACTGTATATTTTTGAAAGTGATACCACAAGACCTTGACATTTTTTCGATGAATTTCTACTTTTTCATTTATGAATTTGAAATGATGAACATTCATCCTACGGAATTTTAGCTCGAATTGTATTCGTTTATATTATTTTTTGAAATATTCTCAGATAGGGGCATTGCTATAAGAAGAAAATATCAATTCTTCATTTTATCACCTGATAAACGAGAAATTTCGAAAAGAATAGAGTAAAACACCCAATTATTGGCACTTTAAGGAACTTTATACTTGATTACGTCATCATGAATAGCTCTTCATCATAATATGTAATCGTCATTTTAGTTCATTGTATATTTTTTCAAATCATAATTTCTTTCACAATTTTCATCTCTTCAATTCTGAAATAATTGAAATAAGAATAAAACTGGGTTGAATAATGTTTTTGGGGTTTTTCCATTTATTGACATCATAGTCACGTGGCTGATTTCAGAGGCTTTTTAGAATTTTTCTTTGGTTTATTAACCATGATTTTCTTTTGAATTGCTTTTGCTCTCAGATTCTTGATAACTTTGTTTTCTTCTTTCTTTTTTCTTTTCTCAGCTTGGTCTTTTCTTTATCTTTTTTCTTTTTGCAGCTTGACCTTTTCGTTATCTTCATATATTTTTTACATCCACTTGAAGTTATGATATAAGGTAATCGTTCCGTTGTTCGTTTTCCTTTTTTTTTTAGATATCATGGGCCACAGGAGATGATTCTTCAATTCGTTTTTCACCCAATCTTCTGAGTGGGATGTTGTTTCTCCTGAATAAGTCACAGCTGGTTCTTTTATCGTATTATCTACGATAGTCAGAGAATTAGAACTAGTGCTTGGAATTTCTGTTATCAATTGAGTATATTCTAGATGAGCAGAGGTATGATCTGCTGAAATGATAATCAACATATCATTTATTTCACTTTCTGTCAAATAGCTATCAACAACAGGAATATTTTTGTCCTCGGTTGGATTAACCTCCAAGGATGTATCACTGAGGTCCATACCTGATATTTCATTCAATTCAGTACCTTTATCATTATTTTCTGGAAAAGTGTCATCATAAACCACATTTGATATCTCAACTGCTGATTGATCAACTTCAAACTCTTTATCTTTATCGGGTGAAGTTTCGACCAAACCCATTTCTGATCTATGATGAACTGATTTGTCAGTTATATTTCTACACAAGGACGTTGCCAGATTTCAGACCTAAGATAAATTTCTACGGAAATATCGAGAAATCTTAGTAAAATAGAGAAAATATGATCAAGGGCCAACAACTGGGTCAGTGCCAACAATTGAGTGTTTTACCATATTTGTTTCAAATACAAATATGGAAGACGCAATATTGGAATATTTGAGCTGAGCACGTGAATGACTGAACTCGTATTTTTCAACAATAGGATTTCATTGTTGAAGCGTATCGTGCCTTGACATGGAACCACTCACTTGATGCAGTTAGATGCATTAACGGTAGGTCGCGTATTCTTTCAAATTTCAATGAGAATAGTACTATTCAGAATAATTTTCCAATTCGAATTAAAAATGTATGGTAGGCTTTATACAAAAAACTATTTTTCCAAGTTCCAACTCAATGCCAATGAAGTTAATTAGCTTGGTGTTTTGAACTCTGTTGAACCCCTGAGTGTATTTCATGATATTTTGACTGAGGATTTTGTAGAGTGTTTTCCTATATAAAAAATCGAAAGTAAATTAAAAAAGCCTTGGATAACCAAAGGAATCAGAACCTCTTCAAGTAACATGAGGGCCCTACACATGATTAGAAAATACACTACAATTTATTTTTTCCAGAGCTATTTTAATGAGTACTGAAAGATCTGTAAAAGAATTATAGGAAGTGCAGAGGAGAAATATTATAATGAGAGACTTTCCAGAGCGTCCAATAAACCTAAAGAGAACTGGGCTATTTTCAATGATCTAAGAGGCAAAATAAACAAGATTCCAGTGCAAATTGACATCAACCCTAATACCCTCAATGTGTATTACTGTACAATAGCACAACGTTATAATTTCGCAAGAATTCATTTTAGATTATACAAATATTGAAGGACTTGAGGAAAACTTTAGAGAAATAAAGAATAAAAAAACGCATTGAATGGATGAAATATCAGTACATTTATTAGAAAAACTGCCAGATTATGCCCTTTTTGCCCTGGCAGAATCAATTAATGTATCATTTTCAATTGGTGTATTTACGCATGTGCTGAAAACTGCTATAGTGATTCCAATTCACAAGGGTGATGAACTGGAAAAGCCATCCAATTTTCGTCCAATTTCACTAATATCTACTTCGTCGATACTGATAGAAAAGCTTGTAAAATAAAAGGTTGCTAAAATTTCTGGAGACGCACAATATACTGAGTAGCTCACAGTTTGGTTTTCAAAGATCCAAAAGTACAAATGATACTATCTTTATCTTCCTAGAAAAGTTATATGTAGGGCTCAATAAAGGTGAAGTGGCTGCTGCAGTATTCTGCGACTTTTCTAAAGCCTTCGACTGAGTGTTCCTTCATGAGATCGAAGGAATAACCCTTAATTGGTTCTGATCTTATCTTTCAGATAGAATTCAAATGGTAAAGCTGCAGAACAAAAATTCTAGTCTTTCGAAAATCA
>WOGR01009203.1:0-11461 GCA_015342045.1 Leptinotarsa lineolata | reverse complement strand
AAAAGTGCATTTTCCATTTTCATCGGACACAAGTTCATATGTAGGATCTGGTGGTAAGAATGCCAATTTTGCTGCTATTCTGCTGGGGAAAGGTGGACAGCAAAACAAACAACATAATTCACTAAAACTCAAACCGTTCATTTTTCATGAAACTATTATAAACTGAGATGAATTTGAGTTTACTTTTAAATTTTGTTAACAATTTGTTAGCCTACTATAATAAAAAAAATTATGTTCATTGTTGACATGACGACAATGACATCACAGGACGGAAAAATAGAGATGGGTCGGTATTTGAGAAACGTTATTTTGGAGCGCGATTTTATGAAATCATACTCAGAGAACGCCTATATCATACTGTAGCTATTCAAGAATGCTACACGACTGCATTGCAGAGTATCGCGTTACGTCGCCTCAGTATACTGTATCGTTTCTCGGATTGTCATGAATGTCTGGTTGCGATGCTTTGATGTGGTTTAGAACAGAACGCGATCGCCATATATCATCCGCAAGCTATAAAGGATCTTTTTAATATATGTATTACACCTAATTATATACAAATACGGATTTTTTCATTAAGGTACTATTTGTTGATGAATCGGAAATGACGATATTGGTTGATTTTCAAAGTCAAAATATGATGTCACATTTTCTCACAATTATTGTTTTGTTGAGTTAGGTAAATAGATATATTTGAAAAATTAACTCCACCTGATAAACACGAATTATCTGAATACAATATGAGTTATATGCTACCTTACAGACAATAGACTCAGCTTTATTCAAGGCTTCTACAACGCGTTGGCGTGTTGGCGATACGCATGACGTTTTATATCACTTAGTATGATCGTTCCTTCTTATGCAGTTTCACTGTGGTATTTTGTCGCGGTATTTTCCAGTCGCGTTCGCAACGTTCCAATAAAGGAACGGTATTCGTATTCCCCATCTTTAGCAAAAAGGCGCACCACCCTTCTCCTTCTTGATTTTTTTGTCTCTGCTTCGTGAGCAATTAGCCAGTCATCGGTAATTCGGTAATTATATGAATCATCACCCTTCACTCAGGTATTTAGGTTGCCTCTCTCGAGGTGAATCCATAAACACCAAATTCTTCCAAGAATATGACTGTTTTTCTCGACTGACGAAAAACTATATAAAACCAGCAGACCAGGTCAATGACCAGGTGTATTATTATTTTTGGGATTTGGTGAAAGACAAATAGCAAAACAAATGACAGCATTCTTTTCGCTCCGGGGCAATGGCGGAGCATTACACATACCCGAAATGTTGCTTTGGATTAGTAAAACCCAGGTTGTAGAAAGTAGGGAACTATTAAGGGTGAATTTGTATTTTTATTACACAATTCAATTTTGTTTGATCTTCCATCATTCAGATAAAAAGGGAAGATTCAGATATTAAATTCCTTACGATAATATACTATACTATAATATATGTAATATACGTAACTTTCACATTTTTCAACTGAAAATATTATCGTTGACCTCTTGGTGTTCCCTTATTGTAAGCAATGAGTGTTATTTCATTGCTAACTTACATTCAAAAGGGTCATTTGTGAAACTATATTCGGTTTGGATATCAGTAACTAATATTTCATCATTGACATAGGTTTTCTTTAACACCTTGAAGTGGACCATTCCTAGAACAGGAACCCAAACAATATCAATATTAGCATATATTGCACAGACACATCCAAAAGACATTCGAATTGAACTTCTTTCAAAATAAATATCAGAAAATACAATTTTATCAAACATCTATAATAGACAAGAATTTTTCATTAAACATCGAATATTTGCCGAAGGTTTATGAATGGACCCGTTACTTGATGAAATCTAATAACACCATCCAGAATAATAATTGAACGAATTTCTCAAAAAAAAAAATATATTTATAGGTGCGTAGGAAGCTACGGTGTTAGCGAAACGCGTCTAGAAATGAAAAATTTTGTGAAAAATTTTTAATTATTATCAAGGATAAGTTATGATTTTATATTTAGTGCTAATACTTTGCTGTATTCATTTATAAACAACATGATATAGATTGTTTGAAATTTTTGGTGAAAACAAAGTTTATGTGTTGAAATATATCCAGATTAATTTCAAACTGACATACGAAAATACTAAAAAAAATCAATAATATAGATGACATATCGATTTACCAAAACTGAATCGGACTGTTTTCTCATCCAAGAGTTTTCTGGGAATAGTCCCAGAGTTACTGCTTTCTTTACTTTCAAATTTATTACTATTAAGTATTCTTTATCACGTTGTTACATCGAGGCACAATCTATTACGTTTTGAGAATTCTAAGCTTAAAATTTAAACATGAACTTGTTCTGTGCGTAATATCTGTCAATTTGTTCTTTCTGATAATTCTATGATCTCAGGTGTATTGTGTTTCCCAGGTTTTTATTCCTCTATGAATCACAGTACTGATCAATTTATACATAAATACATTTCAGTTCTTTGAGCCTACGCAAGTTTCTGAACATTTGACCTTGATATATAGAGAATGCCCACAGAAAAGTTACAAAATCCCTGAATTCATTAATTATCTCAATTTTAGTACGAAAATAAAATATTGTGTGGCAGCCTTGACTTCCCTGTAGCCACAGAATAGTAAATGTAGCTGCAGTACTACAGTGAAAGACAGATAACGAATCCTGTTCGGCGGTCGATGTCAAAGCTTGGTTTTATAACAGATCGCTTTGAGGAGCCTGGTTTATATTTGAAATTCATGGACTGAGCATTCTGTCGATCTCTAGAGATGGTGTCTTCGTATGGAAAGATATCATCATTCTTACTTACCTCAGTACCTCATCTTCGTGGAGTACTTTCATTTGTGGAAACGATTATTTAAATGTGATTTCGTTAATAAAACTAATCCCATTATGTTGAACGATTTCTACAGAACTCGGATCTGTGCGTTCTGTGCTGATTTCTTATATCCACTGTTGGCCATAATGTCGATTCGAAGTTGTTACAGAAACCTATTCTTTCTGTATGCTTCATTTGTGGTTTCGATAGACATAGACGGTACATACTGAATATTTCTTACTTTTCTCCTGAAAATTTTCCATAAATATTACATTTGTAAATATATATAAAGATATTATCATTTCTATGGATCACCAGCATTGCCTTAGACAATGTCACTAGTCCTCAAATGTTAATTTTTGTTGTTTTCAGAGGATTTCACAATGATCTTCAAGTATTTTTCCTCTCACTAATAGATGGCGCAATAGCAATGCGAAATCATTGAATTTTAAATTTTTTGAATGTTGTATGTTATAACTATCAGGAATGAATACAAAATATTGAAAAAAGCACTCAAGTTGCGGATGAGAAAGTTGCCAATGATAAATTTCACACAATTTGGTAATTGTAAAAATAAAAAATCTGTCAACTGAGTCTTTTGAAATTTAAACTTTTCAAGTCTTTTAATTATTTTTCAAGAAGAGAATTTGATTGTTCAAAAGTTTATTCCATACAGAACATATTTGATGAACCCACATTTCAATCCTAATTTAACAAAAACCCTCACAATCCGATACCCGTTTGAAGGTATCAAGAGATCAAGCGTTTGTATTTTCAAATGTCTAATGAAATTTATTTTTTCAACCAGTTGATACCTTTTTCTGTAAAAAAACGAGAGTGGTTGAACCTCATTATTGTCAATTAAGGTATTAAAACAATATTGCTCATGACAGTGGCCACATTTTGAAACACTCAGTATGACTTTTCTCAAAAATGCTCAGACCCGTACGTTTCTATTCAAAAAGAATATATTATGACTTATGAGTTTTCTGTCTGCTGTCTTCAAATAGAGAAAAGGTGTCTCAGAATCAGTTAGTCCTACAAAAATTTATATCTATATAAAATGGTAGCTGAAAAAATTCTATATATTTTCCATCGCTGAGTTTTTTTCTATCTTCAATCATTGATTGATTTTCGTTTAAAAATTCCGAATATTAGACACTGAAATGTATTTAATGAGGAAAGTTATTCGGATCACCGCATGTAAAATTATACCCGGATCATATCTCGGTATTATATAGTTTTAAAATTGGTAGCAGACCGATTATTGGCTACTATCTCTCCGTTAAACTAATATTACCCCATGGTTAGCTAGTGATCAAACAGGAATGTTTCCTTGTGGAATGAGGAGGTTGAACTGATCCAAGTTTGTGCTGGACTCTATAAGATATTCTCGAAGGGACCTCAGGTCTGAATGAATGATTTCGAAACAAATACTGAAGAGTATACAAAAACTACCCAGAAAGACTACACAAGAGCTTCTTTGGGCCAGAAATACAAATCTAGCACCGGAATCCTGGACAAATTCAAAACTGGAGGCAATAAAAGGGCGTTCACGGAGAATTGGTTGGTGGTAAAGCAAGGGGTAGATTTGGATAACAATAAATGGGACGTAAAATCAACAAAATAATATGAGTCGCCGGGAGCAGTCACATAGAAAATTATTTTTCAAAGGCTATAGAAGTTTGGGGATCATTTCGTTTGCATTAAAAATATCAAAAAAACTACTATTCAGTCATCAGTCAAGTATCACCACTCATCAGACCACTGCATCAATACTAATATATCTTCATATATGGTATCACAGGTATGTCAAGGAAAACCGATTCATAAAATATCAGAATATGCCTCCAAGAATAAAAAAGTGATATTGGAACCTTTTTTGGATGTTTAGGGCACATTCGATGATACCTCCTTAAAATCAATTATTCATGCACCGAAGAGAAGAGGGATGATAATACAAGATGCAGGTGGATAGACTTCACGCTCAGAGGATGATCGGTATACACGCACGTCATTACGAGAGACACAATAGTGACATGGGTAGAAGAGGGCTATGCTCAGGATGGTCTTATTCCTATTCTGATGAAACCTTGTGATAAACGAGTTATTATGACTTTTGGACCATAATGGACTATGCAGACGACTTAGTCATTCTAGCCAAGGGCAAATAAAATAGTGCGGAGATGTAAGCATAAGGCCTTGAATATCAAAGATAAAGCAAGGAAGAAGAATATAGCTTGACACAAGCCCATCCAAATCGACCATACTAGCATTTTCCAAGAGGACCAAGATATAACTATCCGCGCCTATGGAAAGATCTGGGTGTTGGAATAATACATAATATACCAGCTTTTCTTGATGTAAAATCATGAATGGAGTCGTATTTCCTGTAAATAATTTATTTGTATATTGCAAAGCGCCATCATCAGTGCGATACCTGCAAGTAAGTAATAGTCATGAAATTGCTTTCAATTGAACTTTAAATTCTTCTTTGCATTACTTACTCGTCAAGTATATACAAGAAGATCCTGTAGAATCTTGATAAAATACCACTCTGAGTGGACATGAACATGAACATCACAATAAACCTCCCTTTGTGCCCAACATATCAATATTTTTTTTGTTTGAAATATTTCTACAGGATCCTCTTGTATATACTTGACGAGTAAGTAATTCAAAAAAGGGTTCAAGTTCAACTAAGAACAAATTTCACGATTATAACTTACTTGCAGGTATTGCACTGATGATGGCGTAAAAGCCGAAAGCGTTTTGCAATTTACAAATAAATCATTTACACAAAATACGACTCTATTAATGATTTATCAGTCACTTGTATGCACCTTAAACAAATCTCACCTATTCTTAATGCATCTTTTGTGATCAAAGATGAAACGAGTGACTGATAGTAAAAAACTTGACAGGTTACAAAGACTTGTTAAGGAATAACAGGAGCAATGAAAATCACACCAATAGCTTCAATGAAGATACTCTTGAATCTACGTCGGACTAACTCAAAACGACAATTCAGCAAGTTACAGCGAAATTTCGGAATAGGTGGAGGAACGAATATCAAATATGTTCAAAACATGTTCAAACTGATGAAGTGCTTCATCAGAGCATGTATTGGTTCAAAAACTATATATGGTTAAGGACTGGTGCTACCCAGCTGTACAAAATATGGAGATCTCAGCTTCAGGGAATGCAACAAAGAGATAACTCGTCATCTTTTAGGCATGCAGTGTTTTCCGGAGACTTGTAGAGACAAGTAGAAAAAATTGACAATTGAACCGTTTTCAGGTAAATTGAAATCTATAAAACTTTCTTTCCGATGATTTTTTTTATGAAACAAATATCTGAGCCCCTATTGAGAAAAGTTAGGCAAACATTATGTTGTGAAAATTTTTCATTCGAAAAACATTGATTTTCAGGAGAGAGTGACCATGATGGTTGAAGACAAAAAAAGCCTTGATCATAAAACATGAAGGAAATCAGGTCAACTTCGATTTCGTGTAGAGCAGAATTTTTTGTTATACCACTGATTCTAAGAAATGGATGGAAATGCAAAAAGGGACCTTCAACCCTCATTCTTCCTCTTTTTCACCATCTCCAAAATGAAGGTTTTTTCGTATGTCAGTACTAGGTACCACAATGTAGGTACCTACTGCATTTGGTCTTTCTGCTCATTGACTTTTCATCCATAATTTTCTATTGACTAGGCTATAAACTCCTCCTTATATAATTTGAATCTCAGTTTTTCACTGACTATTGCCTTGATATTTATGGGTAAGGAATGAAAAAAAATGCCTTTGAAAATGTATGAATCTTTATGAAGTTTCAGGCGCGGAAATAAGGAACTCTCTATAAGTGGTGAGGTATATTGCCTTTTAGATAATTATTTACATTTACATACAATAAATAAGAGAATAAATAAAAAGAAAAATGAGAGTCAGTCAGAATCTACGAGGGGGGGAACCGTGTGCATAGCATCAGAAACAGCCATATGCACGTCAGGCAGTGCGGTGGAATCCTCCCAGTCCGCATGCGTGGACAGGTCCACACCGTAGTCCTCATCGGGAGTGGTGTACTCCAAGGTGGTGGACGTGGGGATCGTTGTGGTGGTGGTCGTCTCTGATTCGAACTGGTTCAGTCTTTTCTTGACGCCCTTTTTGTTTTTTCTTTTCTTTTTCGGATCACTCACTAATAATTTGTCACTAATGTTAAACTTTTGTTTCTTTTTAATATGTAGGTCTCTTTGGCACATTTCACTGGTTTTATCGTCATCGCACTTATGATTATTTCGGTTTTGCGCCTTGTGCTTCGGAACATTTTGTCTTTTTTGACATGATTCGGATTCGTTTTCGACACTAGTGCATTTTCGTTTCCTCTTCTTACGCTTCCTCTTCTTCGGACAGAGCTGCTGGTGAGGGTGGATTTTCGGGGTTTGGTGGGTAGCCGGTAGAGGGCAGGAGTGTGCGTGATGTCGCATGGGGTGGAGCTGGAGCTCGGCCGAGACCGGCCGAGTTAGCACGAGGATGTATGAGGCAAGCCTTCCCAGGTGCTTCTGAGCTCGAAGGACGACTTTTCTCGATTGCCCTCGTTGATTCAGGGCCAAGTAGAAGGTTCGATGTGCGTTCGAGTATTTACTAGATGAATATGTATTGTAATGTGATTGCTCGATGGTTTCGTTGAAGACGCACTCGTCGCCGAAGTCCCTCTGAAACAGAAAAAATGAGTTCAAATTGCTGTAAGACATGAGTAATAGGTGGATGGCTGATATTATATTTAATGTTTTGATTGTGAATAAGTATTCAACAACAACCTTTTTTCTTCAATTAAGTACCCACATGGACGAGCTAAAGAGTCAAACAACTGATGAGAGCTCCACACAACTATTCTAACGATTCACAACAAGAAATTATACAGGAAAATGGGAGTTCTGGGAGAAGTTATGTGGGATTGATAATATACTTCGCCGTAAAGAAATTCACTAGATCATGTCATCATGGCAAAGATCACCTCGGGAAGGGTACCTTGTAATATTCTCCAAGGAATGTTGAATGATGGTCACAGTTGGTGTCAGAGGAAGCTGATATCTGTGACCTCCAGCGAAACTGTGTTACTATTCTGGATGGTCTGACTCCACTTTCCTTCAATGGTGAGGTTATTCCATTCGCAGGGAAAGTGCAGTTTCTAGGTATTATCATCAATAAACAACTTATCTGAAATGCTAACTAAGAAAAGGTTTTAGACGAAGACAAACAATAGACATTTTGTAGGATTGGTGATAAAGTGATGATTATCAGACCGATGATCACATACGGAGGAATTGCCTGAAGACCGAAAATTTTACGGCAAACAGTTTAGGCGAAGCTTTCTAGGTTTGTGTGGAATGTAGAAAAATCAACTATGCCCTGCCCTACATAGTTTGAAACACGAGTAGAAGGAAATGGATCCTCCGAGAGAAGAAAATACTCAACAGACGGCTGTTGGTACACAAATAGATCAAAAACACCTCCAAGTTCTGGTGCAGATCCAGATTAGATGTGACGGATTTCAGGCGGATATCTACGCCATTGATTTATGCGTGAAGGGACAGAAAGAAACAAACTTCAGACAGAGATCAATAAAAATATATAGTATTGAACACGCCTGGAGAAGCTAGTGAAACACGTGTATAGGACCATTAAGTGTAAATTTCACAATGAAGTGTTATTTAAATATGAAACAGCAGAGCATATAATTTGTGCTTGCGCTCCCACAGACCAAATAGTATTCAGTTATTGGCAGAGAGTTTTACTCTTGCTGTCTGATCTGAAAGATCAGCAACGAAATAAACAAATCGATTCTTTGAAAAGATGGACTCATTTGGTCGAGTTTGAAATAGTGTGAGCTATACTATTTCAAACTTAAACTCAACCCAACCTAACTCATATGGTATAAAGCAGATTCTAATCAAACATGGGATGGATGTATATGTCAATTTGTCATATACATCGAAATATGTATTGAACGACTTCTCTCAATAATCAGAAATATCATACAATCCTATTTATGGATGTAAAAAAAGTCATATTATGTGGGTCAGCCCCAACATTGATGAATGTATACTAAAAAATATCAGGACATACACTACTACTTCCGAAATCAGTCAACAGTTATTTATTTTGAATCAAAATTGAATATGAGACAAGCAGGACAAACTGATTTTACTATTTATTGCAGAAAATGTTTCCCGAAAAATAATAAATTACGTTTTAGAAAGTAACTAGAATGATAATAGTGCCGAAGATCAATTGGAAACGCAGTCAAGTGAAAATTTAGTTTATTTTGTCCATAATTTGTAGAGAAAATAGTATTTTGGGTACAATAGCGCTATCTTTATTTAGGCGTTCCTGAAAAATGGATACTTTTTATAACGAAGACTTCCTTACATATATCTTCCATAGTTGAGACGAATTGAGACGAACAAACAGTTGCAAAAATTGCAAATTTTGCACCAACAATTTTTGCCAATTTCACACCATATTTTTTCGACAACTTTGATACAGTCGAATACCACTAAGATCTGAGTAAGTATATTTATTTATAACACATAATGTGTAAATAGCCATAATCATAAGGAAAACAGATAGGTAGATAATATTACTAATCCTAAATGATACCCTCCATCTAGTTGATAGTTATGACAAATACTGGAGTATTGAAACATATTACGTTTTTAGTGAATCAATTGGAAAACTTTGTATATGTATGTGTTAGCTAAGAATCGCACTTTGGAAGGTAATACCCCGTTAATACTTAGCTCGCACAAGTTTCTACTTTTGAGGGTTGTTTAGCTAAATTAGATATTTCATGGTTGTAAAAGTTTATGTACATGTGAATTATTTTCTGTTTCATCAAAATATTGTTCTCGATCAAATTACTCTCCAGAAAATAGAGAAAAAGTCTCAATTTTGGTTCCAATTGCATTCCTTCTTATTTTATTTAAGGTTGTACTACATTTAAAACAATGTATACGATTTTCTTTTTGATTGTATAATAACTGAAGAACAGTATGCTATCACCTATTATGCTATTCTTAGTGAATAGATTCTCGCGTACATGAATCCAAACAAATGCTTTTGATAAGATGTTCATTAAGTTTGTCGAAATTTACTTAGAGGTATTAATATTTTCTAGCTGCATTACAGTCCAGTTCGTTAGTGGCAATAATTCATTTACGTAAATAATATGAAATAGAAGTTCAATTTTCCATATTATGTATATAATGGTCTGACTTTTTTGTAGGCCCTTTCGAAATTAGTACGGACCCCCTTCCTCTATATCTTCCCCTCTTGATGCTTTGTTCACGTGATAGTTTCTCTATCAGATATAATTCAATGTATATCGTGGTATTAGCCGGGAAAGTAGTTGTTTTCCGGCAGGCATTTGCCAAATCCCACTGTGTAGGGATGTTGGGAAAGGTGAATTTTTCGAAATAAATTCGAAATAGTGATTTTCTTAAACTGTTTTTCATATAATGATATTCCTACTTTAAATTATTGAAACTTTTTTATAGCGTGCTTTGTAAGTGTTCGATGACGTAATCTGGATATCATACTATATTTATCATTTATCTTGCTGTGAAGCGCTTACAGAATTATTTTTTCAGATTTAACGTATTCATTGAAGGTGAGTAATCAAAATGAAAAGTTGAACAATTATGACTTACTTTTTGTAACATCTATCGAGTTCTTCATCAGTTTTAATACGAACTGGCATGTTAATTTGTTATCGGACTTCGAATTTCTTGGACACTGTCAATGTTGGCATAAGTTAATAATCTGAATATATGGCAAAAAATAACTTTTTTATTTTACGAATTTTCAATTTATTAGACAGCTAGATTATTATCCCTATTGATGTTTTTAAAACAGTATTCAATTCATGGACCCCTGCATTGGAAAAACCGTTTTGAGTAATATAATCGCACCTCTAATGGAATGTATCGTGTGATACTCTTGTTCTGAACCCATGTACCCATCTTTTTTATTACCCCGTTTCAAGTCAGAGGGTAATGTAACTAGGACTAGACATTTTTATTATTGGTCGTAGATCGTAGAAAAACATTTTTATACCAGAATCCATTAGGAACGATTTCCATTTTCTTTGTGTTTTATAGTCTTCGGCATTTCGTTATTGTTTAACATAGCAAGATTTTTTACAGCTGTATTGAGCACTCAACGCATTACACGAAGCAAGCATTAGTTTTGAATCTATTCTGTTTTAATTTTAAGGCAAGAAAACAAACAAGTTAGATACTAGACGGCCCATATTTTTCTTCTCCATTCCGACAAAAAGGTACATGATTTTAAATCAATAAATATACAGAGGGAATATAAGTTTGATAGTAACAGATTATTATCTTCAAGATTAAGATTATTCAAGATTATTATCTTACAAATTTATTGAAGTAAATTTCAATATCTATACATACAGGGCTTTTCATGATGAGCGTTAATCAGCCGTTCCTGGCAAACTATTCAAGGGATCAACCTGAAAATTCCACAGTATACATAAATCAATATGACCTACACGCCTAAAATATTTTAGACGAAGCGGCGTTGTCGCTTCTACTATAAAGT
>WOGR01009202.1:0-11462 GCA_015342045.1 Leptinotarsa lineolata | reverse complement strand
AATTCCCAGGTAAATTTCGGATTAACTTCTCTTGTAACCATTTACCATAACTTTCAGAATTCATTTCTGGATGATAATCCCATGATGTGCCTGATTTAAATATAAGCCGACAATCAGGTATAAAGCCCATGTCGTCACCTCCTGCATGGACAATAATGAGTCTTTGTCCCTTCGCAATTTTTTTAAATAACCCTTTGGTTGATTCATCCGTCCAGTTCTTAGAAGATATATGTCCACTATGAAGGTATGGTTCATCAAGAAAAACAATTGGTCGCTGTTGGCTACGAAAATAATTGATTTTTTATAAATACTTGATCCTCAATGCTCTGATGTCCAGTTTCTCTATTAAATTTTTTTTATTATTTTCAGTCTTCCATTTGAAACCTATTTTCTTCAAAATTCTACGAAGAGATGTTTCGGAAGCCACAATTCCCAAACCATCATTAATTACCTTTTTTACCTTAATACGACACCCTTCCGTATATTGTTTTCCTTTCAATAGCTTCTTTACAATTCAATTCAGTACTAAAAACTCTTACTCTAATATAAACACTCATTAAAGAAAATGGAATCCGGCTGGTAGGTTGTGGTCGAATGGAAATTGTAGTACTAAACGTTTCATCTGCTACTGCGACAGACATCTTCAGTTGTCGTTTTCCTACGTCCTCGCAGGCGAACCGTTTGTTGCTACAAGTTCCATTCGATCACGGCCTATCAGCCCGGAATACGTTCTCTTTAATAGTGACTCCATGTTCTCTTTAAAAGTGACTCCAGCTGTGATGCCTATGATCTTATATTTATTATAAAAACTTAACTGGAGCCTGTAATTTTGTCTTTGCTCACTGACTAAGGGACAACCAAATAGTGATAAAACAACCAAGTCGACGCATGCGTCTAGGAAAAAGGTGCATGAAAATAGCTGTTGTCGCTTTTCTGTGGTATAAAATCCTTGGGGTTTACATTACAGCAATGGAGATATCCAACTTTGCTATGACCTTGACCTTACTTCTGGTCTAAATCTCATAATCCCTACGTAAATTCAGGGAATAAATTTTTCTCTGTGTATATGCCAAGCCAAATTGATTACTTAACCTTAAATTGATATAAACGAATAACCAAATTGGTAAGTTATGGAAGTCCAAAACAATCACTCCTCCCAACCATCAGAACTGCAACACTCTTTTCGACGAGACTTTTATCAACCAACATGAAGGAGATGAAATAATTGTGGATGTATTCCAAGCCAGAAGTTTCATAGGATAAATGAACGGAACATATGATTATGAAAAATAACTTACTCACATAAACAAAATAACACAATAATATGACATACATTCAGCAAGAGACCTGTACAGACTAGTAGAAGAAACAAGATTGTTGGATAAAGATGGAGGAAACAACCCAACAAGCCCTTGAGGCTACAGTGTTTTCAAGACACTTAAAAGTTATGAACAATTTAAACGGATCCCAGGAAGCGTCAAAAAAACAAAATAACATCTATTAAAAGAAAATAATCATGGAGGGTGGTACTTCCGTTTTATCAAGCTTTCCTTATTCTTTAACTTTTAGCGCTTGAAAACACACAATTCAAAGTCATGACCATTCAGAGCAAACTGTGATCGAATTTGAAGTATGTTAACTTCAAAGTCGAAACTTTCAGACCACCAATTGGTCGACCAATTTAACATATTCTTCTCCTTTCGTGAAAACTTTGATAACAAACTATGCTAAGTTCTTAATCCATACACTTGACTCAAATAGTTAGGACATTAGCGTTGTTATTTCTATGCTTATATTTTACGGGCATATTTATGGCGTGGTTTTCACTGTCCGTCGTATTCTTTGATCTTCGCTAAAAACCGATCGAAGCAACGGTTCGGGGTGAAATTTGCGAATTTTAACGAAAACGAGAGGTTTATTGGAATTGAGTCAAATCAAAAAATTGGAAAAACGTTTTTCCGTGTGAATAACAGATTTTCCGAAAAATCTGTAAGAAATAACGTCCCAAATATTCAGTTGTGCTAGACAAGGTCTACGATAAAGTCATAGCTAACTACGATGTTTTCAAAAATATTGGTGAATTCCGGAAAATTCCTATAGACTTCTTCAACGCCGAAAGAAATGTAAATTTCGAAAAATCCATATAACAAAAATTTTTGGAAGTTGTTAGGCTCTTGTGGCCGTAGTCTATTATATCAGGTCTTGTGGCCGTAGTCTATTATATCAGTATCTTTTGACGGGTTTGTGGGGTGTTGTAACGCGAAATATTTTTCTAACTCTTTGCTAGTAGGCAATTTGCTTCGGAGGTGTTTTCATTTCGGATGTAAAAAGTGGACTGTTGTGTGTCGTGTCCTTGATTGGAGGTTGTATTTACATTCTGAACGAGATGGTGGGGGAATTCGAGGCGACGACACAGTAAGTTGTGATTGTGATAGGAGGATCTGGGCGGGGCTCTTTGATACTATCTTCGTTCTGGAGAAGATAGGTTCCGTATTGGGTGTTTCTTCTTTTCTACTGAAATTATCCGTGTGTTTTTTTGGATTTCTATCTCCTCTTGCATTAGCAAACTATATGTCTGATACTATAACTCAACTCCACCAAACAGGATTTGGTGATCTCTCCCACTGAGCGTTTGTTCCGTTACTGGACATCTTTGTGGTTCCTGTATAAACTGTACCACTTACTTTGCTTTGCCAGCAGCTAAGAATGGGTACCTGCAATCTTAAAGCGATTGCAGAGAATATTGTATCTTTCCAATTGGTTTAAATATGTTTTTTTTATTGTGCTTACCCAGAATTTTTCCTAATCGGTCTGTTTCTCTAGGGATAAAGGAAAGGTAAGCTTCTCCAATCTTGGTTCGTTCCTTCAATCTCTAGCTCGAGGAAGTTCATGGTTCCCAGGCCTCATCAATTTCAGATATTGATTGAAAGGCCTGTCCAGGTATTCCGGTTCGCAAATTCTAAATGTCAACCCAATATGGAAGCCAACCCTCCCCAGAACGAAGATAGTACCACAGCGCTTCGCCCACATCCACCTACCACTACAACAACCCCCTCGTCGTCACCACAGCTTTCCCCACCATCTCGTCCAGAATATAAATATAACAAGAAATAAAACACAGCACGCTCCTAACATACAAACCGTTATAATGTACAAAAGCAATTCTTAAACGTCTTGAATTGAGGACACGACATTTCGCTTTCAAAATCCGACATGGAAGCGCCTCTGAAGCACTTAGCCGTGTGTGCTACCAAAACGCTGGGAATAAATTCCGCGTTATTAACCAATAAACCCGACAAACGATAGTGATATGAAAAAAACAACAAATATAGGTGTAACATAGGTACGTTAAAATATTCAAGTGACGTTTTCCTGAGACAATTTTATGGAAAAAGTCTACATAAACTTGTGTCCGGAAATGCTTCGTTTCGGAGATACAGGGTATTGAAATTGCGTTTTTTGTTCTTTTTGAAAAAATAACTTTTGCAAAAAATTTGTTATTTGCACGAAATTTGGCACCCGGGGTTTTTTGGACGTTGGATATCATAATTTCGTATTAATTTTCATGTAACATCTAGGAGAGCGCTGCGTACGCTATCATTATTTATTTCAAATTGCCCCAACTCTTCACCAGTAAACTTTTGGTACATTTCATGAAAAACCTAATTCCTACACCTTTTCCAAATAAAAAAGGTACACTTCCTCAACAAAACTGGAGGTGATCGTTTTCAATATAATTACAATTTTCTACACCGATGCATATTACTTAGATCCTAGGGCGCTAAATGAGGTCGCTGAGAATATTACAAAAAACCAAGTATGTGGTGGATCTCGTCAAAATAAACAAATTTTTCCTATAAAATGTTTATCGAAAAATCATTCGCTTTTGAGATACAAATAACTAAAATTGCAAAACACTTGACAAAAACCCACCATGTTTTGAAAAATTTCAACAAAAAAATGCAATTTTCAACAACTTATATCTCCATTACGAAGCATTTCCAGACACAAGTTTATATAGACTTCTTTCTTAAAATTGTCTCAGGAATACGTCACTTGAATATTTTAACCTACTTATGTTATACCCTGTATATTAATATTTCCTAAATGGAAAATATTATCATTATTATGATCACATCTTTCGTTTTCTGAATTCGAATCTTTTTTCATTAGAGAACTCTTCGTCGCGATACACGCGACGAGTCAGTACTTTAAGTTACAATAATTCGAAAAATGAAAGGGTTGGAGCAAATTTTCCACTATTTGATATTTTGTGGCCAATATCAATCATTAACAAGTATAAAAAAATTACACGCATCTTTCCTATTATCTGAATTAAAGTTCACTTCACAGAAAATATAATAAACCTAAGTATATATATTATATATCTATGGTTCACTTGGCAACTCACCATGAAAAAGTGTTGGCAACATTGAGGGATCTATTTTTTTCTAAATGCGACACAGTTTTAAATCTAAGTCGTTTCATATTTACTTCAGATTTACTGACTATTAAAAAAACCACCTTACATAATTAAGTTTCTGATTTGAGACGTATACTCAATTTTGTGAACAAACCTTTCAGAACTGTCAACTTCAAGACCCTCCCACCCTTTATCGTGCATGGTTATTTTAACATGGCGGACGTTTTGTTGTAAACATAAGTATATTGAGTTCGGCAAGCGCTTTTTAAATAAACAAATGAATTCACAATCACTCATTTCATAAATTTGTGTAATGTGGAACGAATAAAAGAAGTATAAAAAAATCGCATGGTTTGTTTCACAGATGTCAGCTGTTACACATTCTGTACCAGGTTAGTGTTACATAGGGGTAGTTTTCAGGTATCTTTTGTTGTAAAACACTTACAAGGACTGAAAAATTGATACATATTATTACATGTTAAGAAGTATGGAGATAGATTTACAGGACTATTTTATATTTGTGTCTTTGTACATGCTGTGAAGAAATTAGTTAATTTCAATTGACACAAATAAAATACCTTCATTCAATTTGGTCAAATTCGAATTGGTCAATTATTAATTATTCTAAATGTTCTGACTTCTATATCTTTATCTTGTTTTTTTTGAAGGTGCCGATCCCACAAAGGGCATCCAAAAGCGTAGAGCAGTTAATATAGGGTGAGTCTTACATATCTTTATTTTCTTAATTTTTGTACAATTGCTTGCTCTCCTGGTGAATGCCTTTCAAATATGTTTGCAACCAGTTAAACAATACTTCATATGGTGGTGTTACAACACAACTGTCTTATTACCTTTCTCATTATATGGCCAGGTGTCGCCACAGGTACTAAATATTTACCCAGGAACAAAGTAGATTAGGGATGTTTTGCCTTTTTGTCATCAACACCACTTTCTTTCTTGAAAACGGGAGTCATTTTCCTGCGGTTTCAGATTCAATTATGATAAGAAAATTATATTTTCTTATCAGTTCATAAATAAAGGTAATAGACAATTTTTTCCTTGAATATGGTGGAATCTACTGAGTGTCACTTTCTGAAAATGTTGCAAAATATTACATTTATGAATTATGTGTAATAATTTGAAAAGGAAATTTCTGTAAAATATTTCTCTATTCTGATTGAATTATTTATCTTATCTGTACAATTTCAAATGGATTTTTATGCCCTAGAAACTGCAAGCAATTTGCATATTTTTATTCAGATCACTAAATTAGTATGAAAATATTTCTTGATAGTTTATAGAAGTTCATCTAATTCCTCTTTCGATCACAAGCCATTTGTCAGTAAAACATGGAGGAGCCTTCTCACAATGAACAAAGTTATGGTGTATATGTATACATTAGAACAGTTTGTATAGCATATTTCAATTCTTTGAAATCCTTGCAACCAGGTACTTCATTTTGAGAATCTTGTTAGTATAAGTCTTTCTTCTACTTTATTCAGTGACTTTCCTTTTTGCATGTCTCGGCATAGTCAGTAATGGTATCATCGCTAGTCACTGCTTGACTTACCAAATCATCTCTTGTCTGGATTCCTGGCTACATTGGCCTGTGAGTTAATAAAGCTGCTGACTCCTTTGCAAGTGGCTTCATCAGACCAGAACCTGTCATTGTTATCAGTTCAGACTTTACTGAATACCATGACTGTAGAACGAGTTTCAGACTTTACGCAAACCTACTACCATTAGCTCATTATACATCATTTGTGCAATATCATCAAACAATTATTGTTATGCTAGGGCAGGACTAATCTACGTTGTCTAATAGGCCTACTTACTTACTTTTGTTTTTGCTTATCCCTGTATAGTCAGTAATGGTCCTACCACTGATCACTGATTGACCAGTAAGTATGTCACTTTCTTCTAGGGAGCTATTTTCATACCTGAAATTAAGGGAAAAAAACTGAAAAATATCTATGCCATATTTTTAAATATTTTACATTTCTTCAAACCAATTTTCGAAAAGTAATTTATTAACCCAAGTAGTGCAGTTTAATTTCTAAAACTCTGTTTATACATGATTCAATTGACAAAGTTATCTCTTCCTAGATTTACTTTGATTGCCACTTAGATTGTGGGTTTTTCACTTGCATTTTACGTTATGCATTTCAACATTTTACAGTACTCCAGTTTAGCTTGACAATACTCCTACGTTTTATCTGCGATTCAAATTCCACTTGTGCCAGTACTAGTTGATTAATTTCATAGTAAAACGGACTTCAGGTGGACATCATTCACTAGTCCTATAAGATCTTATAAACAGATAATAGGAAGGCTTAAGCCATATCTTTTTCTGTATTCAAACAAAACTTGTCTCTATTAATATCAAACTGGGTACACTTCCACTTTCCGATAGTCAATGATTTCGAGTAGAAAGTTGCCGAAAATTTTCTTGTGAAAGTTCCCGCAAATTTCAACATATTGGTTCATAAAAAGGAATACAATGTGCTTTCTGGAATGGGACCTTTGTCACTATTGCATCAGGTCTGATATCGTACCCCAATATCGATCTGATATTTGAACAAGTTTCGATTTATCATTCCTTTAAAGTTGCCGCAGAGAAGTACAGCAGAATCTGGTATTATATCTTGAAGTTTATGATTTCAAGAAGTGGACTACAATTCTACTTCGAATTTTACTAACTCCAACATCTGAGACATATGCATTATGTAAATAAGGTCGATGACATGTCCTCTTACAAAGCCGCCATCTATGGGCTCGACAGAGAACTCAATCGTCAAGTATCAATGCGTTGTGCTTGGGCTCTAGTTTTCAAATGCGTTATGATTGATTTGAAGAGAAACCATCAACGATAACAAATGTGAATTTTTACAATATACATTTTATTTCCAATACACATTTCACTACTAGTAGCATCATCAGTTGGGAGGAGATTAATTTTTATCAAATTTTTTTTTTTTTAGAAAAAGGGATGTCATTGTCAATTGTGAAATTCAAACCAATAAAATATGATTTCTTCAATATATAAAACGCCTTTTTTCTTCAAAACGTTAAGATGGTGAAAAATGATATTAGTTGAGAAAAATTTCAAGAATACAAAAAACTGAAAATGTAAGATTTCTATAAAATAAAAAAAAGGTTTCAATTGGTTTTGGTTTAATAATATTCTGAGATTTTTTCAACAGCTTTAAGTCATGCAGTTTATTTAATAAAGTTTATATTCAATCAGATGAAACTTACAATTTATTTTGAGCCCAACAGGTTAAAAAAATGATGTGTTGAGGAAGGTCATTACTTTTATTTCATTATTCAAATAGCTCATCAATATATTTTTGTTTTTTCAATGGTTGCTCTTCACAATCATTTTCTATTGAAGTTTCAGCATTTTCTGGATCATAACATTATCAAATTTTTTCGTGTAATTTAAATTATTCAATAGGTACATTGGCTCTTGAAGATTTTTCAGTTATTCGGATATCAAAATTGCTCATTTCTTGTGGTAATGGTATTTTTTAATTTATTACTTTTCAATTATTAATTTTCGGAGTTCAAAATTTTCCGCTCGGCCTTGAAATTCTCAATCAGTACGGCCCATCCCCTATTCCAAACGGCCCCAGGGCAAATTACTTGCCTTTGAATTTTATTTAAAAAAATTTATTTGCAAATATCCCATTTGGGAAAATTTTTACCACGAACGGTCGTGCTGACAAAATTCAATTATATTTTTTTTATTTAAATACACATTTATTTCATTAGTAATGAAATTTAACTCAAATATGTTGTAAAAATTTGTTCGAACATAAACCAAACAAAACTGTCTAGCGAATTTTAAAATTTTCTTTCGGTTGTATTTTAAAACTTATTATTTCGAATTTTAATTTACCGACAGGGCAATTAAAATAAAGTTTCACATCGATTAATTATAAACTTTATCAAATGGGTTGAATGAATTAAAATATCAATCAGTTAACTAATTTAGTGATCCAATAATTTTTCTGAACCCAAGTATCAAAAAATCCATTTGTAGAAAATTTATCTGATAAACTTGGAATGCTACTCAGTATCGATCAAATTAAAGTGGCCTTTTCAAATGAAAATACAGTTGGAAATCATTTTTTTTTGAAACAAAAAACAAAAACACCACAAGACATACAATCTGATATAGTGTACAAATTGAACTGTGGAAGCTGTCACAAATGCTATGTTGGTCAAACTGGACGGTATCTTAAAACACGAGTTTCAGAACATATGAGAGACTCTAAGAAACTAAATATAAAAAACCCCACAGCCCTCGTTGAACATGAAGAAGAATATGGACACATTTTTGATTTTGATCATCCAGCTATTCTAGATGTTCAACCATATTTATCCAGAAGACTCTTTAGCAAAATGATATATATTCTCAAATGCGATATTGTTAACACCAAAAGACATGTTGATGACCTTGATACTGCATATTTCGATTTGAAATATGCAGTATATAATATACCCTATATATACCCTTTTTCATTCTTTTTCTTTCAGTCATTGATAAAAAACAGACACCATCTTATCAGAATCAGAGATAAAGCCATTCGTTTGTTTCATGTCCCTTTGTGTTGGTGTTGTCTCGAAGTTATTGCAATGTTTTTTTTTAATGTATCCAATATGTCCGATGTTTTTTAAAATAGTAATATCAACAAGGAGAAACTGCTGCTGGTGAGTAATTCAATTAACAAGTCATTATTTCTCATGAAATTGAAACGATACTAATCGTATAAGTTTTGTGGGAGGTATGTTGATGAAAATACATTGTTACAAAGCCCTGAAGAAGAATTCAATTAAATTCGAAACGTTTGAAAGAAAACAATTGTTTCTTTAACATAAAATTGATCTTGCTACCCAACCGACCTTTCTTCAGAATTATATATAACTGCAAATATTTTCCAGTTTCTGACAAAACATTAATTTGCTAACAGTTAAAATTGTGAATTGATTCCAAAATTTTAAGACAGTCAATAGATAATGGAATTGGCCGATACTTGATGAAAATCTATATTAATTCTCATCATCTGGAAATGAACAGATTCAATAAGGGCAAATTATTCAGTTTAGTTTGATCGTCTATGAAATATTGAAGGTTTTTGAATTTGTTTATTTTCATACTATCCAACATGTCAAGTTTTGAACCTTTTTTCTGGAAATGATGAGGCTTGAATTCATGATTGAATTCATGTCTCTCTGTGATTGAATGAGTGGCATATGTAAAGTTTATTTTTTCATTCTGGAAACTATTTTTGTGTTCCTCAAAGCAGGCTTTGAACGTTATTCTAGTTTGACCTATAAGAAACATCGGACATGACCCACATAATAATTTACACACTCTCGATTTTTCTGTAACTGAACTGAAATCTTTGTTTTTCTTAATATGCATGCCTATGTTGTTGTTGGTTTTGAAAGCAATATTTACACCTTTGTTGTGTAGGAAGTTTGAAATATTCGTAGTGGGTTGGCCTGAGTAGGTTACAGTTTCACTCCAAAGTGGCAAAAGGAATTGAAAATTTTGATTATTTTTCAACCAAACAAAATTTTTACTAAATATTGATTGGTTAGTAAATTTGTGCTTCCCAATTTGTTTCATAGACTGTAACTGAAATGTTTATTATATCAAATATTATATTGTTATTATATCAGAACTTCTCCAGACTTCCTTATTTACAATATTTAGGAAATGGTTACATTCAAGTACTCCCTCTCCATACTCCATCATCCGGGAACAATAATGTCCATCTGAATAGACCGATCGCCTCGATCGATCTCAATCAACACAAACGACTATCTGAAGTTGAAAAAACAAAAGTTTCATATTGGGATTGGATACATTTTATTGGAAGGTTTGTTCGGATGATGGATGAACCGTACACACAGATTTGATATCTTTCTGTGATAAATTGTCCCGGAATATACCGAAGGGAAACCATTGATCATTTCTGACATGGAGTTTTTGATCATTTTTCGATAGAACACTTGTAGTCTGTCGAGCAGAAGAGAAAGTTCGGTTAAGTTAAAATGAAATCCATTACTGAATAACAGCCAAAATTGTTGATGAATACCGTGGGTCTTTAAACTTCTTCTCAACATTCCAGTTGAAATGATGAAAATTTGTTTTTTTGTATTTTTTTTTATTTTCGAATTCATTGAGGTTTGGTACAGTCTCATAATTTATAATAGTTTGTGATTTCAAATTGCTGCAAATATATCAAAAAAAAATATATAAAGTTTTGAGGAGACTATTAGTATTTCCATCTTGAGAAACATCAAGAAACATTAACGAAAATCCAAATAAACAATGAAGCTAGTTCAGGAGTTAAAAAATATCATCAGGATATGATATTGGAAAATCATATCGTTAGACCTTCCTCAAATAATTTTGTGCTAATAGTTCCTGGAGTTTAGAAATGACAATGCTACATATTTCAACTATAAGGTAGTTGAAATATGTAGTCCAGTGACCCCTATAAAATCAAGGAAAGTGATTATAGTTTTTTCAAATTGTGCGATCAATCCAATGGTCCAGCTTTTTGATCATAGTTTTTATTTCATTCTGAACTTGGAAGATGTTGTTATCCCTTCTTTGTGAACTTCGGCTATTTGAGCGTACTGAAGATATCAGTCAGAGATTACGAGACTGGCCTTCGTTTATCAATTTGAATATCCATAGATGAGACGGCGGACCCCCATACATATACTTGCGGATCACCGAGGTTACGCTGACCACAGGTTGAGAAACACTGGTTAATAGAGTAGGGCGTATCTACATGCCTTATAGTCTAGTCAAGGACTGCTTTTTTTTCGAAATTTTTTCAGCAGTCTTCGGTAATTATTGTTGAGGTGTCATTCGATTCGGAATAGCGTCTGGAAAGTTTTTGAAAACGAACGACTTTCAGAAATGAAAATTGCAAAAGTTATAAACAATTTGGTGAAAAATAAAAAATTTGTTTAGTTCTTTGGAAATATCTCAAAAATTAATTGAGATTTTTGA